>SNQJ01S0055935.1:105419-140273 GCA_010110895.2 Picea sitchensis
TCAACTACTCATCAACTATGACTCATCAATATGTACCAACATCATCAACTATACACCTCATGTATGTGTCAACTCATCAACTACTTGTCTCAACCATGTACTCAACATGTACCTCAACCAAAAGTCCTCATCAATTTCATCATACAAATATAATTTGTAGCTCTGTAACAGACCTAGTGTATATGATCACATTCCTGCAAACCTTCCTTAACTTTAAAAACAAGAGACTAGCATTTTCATCAAACTTTTATTTAGTCTTACATGCCTAGTTTTGTGTTATTCAATAACCCTAACTTGAAGTAATCGTAACTTTGAACCTGTAATGTATAAATATTCAAAACTGATACACAATGTTCTTCATTGTGTTTTATATAATTCCTCCAAGTGGCACTACTTGGAACCTCTCAGAAAATGAGTTATAGCAAAAATGGCATACCTTGTTGAATTCTGGCTTATTCTAGATAGAGACCTTGTAGAGTGTTCACCACAAACAATATTTGATGAAATGATATAAAACGGTTACACATAATACTACAGAATGTACCATAAATATCACATTTGGTATCACTAAATTTGGATCTGTTATGAAGAAGTTATGACGTTTTTACCCGAAACACCTGATTTTGACTAGTTTCAGGATTGGCCACAAACCCTATTTTCCACAAAGTGTAACTCCCAAAATACAACGACCTACAAGATGAATTTTTAAAAAACGATACTTGTATATGTTTCCTCACTTGCATAGAAATTTCAGGATCTGAATCATTATAGAAAAAAGTTATAGCGAAAATTGTGAGATGACTTGAAAATAACATACCTTAGAAAGCACCATCAAAAGAATTTATCCTTCTTTGCATTTCGGCCTTCTTTTCTTCACTTTCCTCATAATTTCGGCATAGATATCATTTGTATATCTCTGAAACCTATAGATATTCAATATTATCAAGTGTGATTCAAATGAGAGAGCCTCCTCTTATTTATACTCTCCAAGTAGTTTCCTTAAAAACATCTTCTAGGTCACTTGGCCCCACTTTCCTTATTTTAGGGGGTTGGGTCCACTTCTAATTTCTCCATTAAAATTATTATTGAAATAATTTATTTTGTATTCACTTTAAATTATAATGCACTCATCCACTTCGATTTATTATTTACCTTTGAAATCTCTTAAACCACTTTGATTACTTTGACCTTTTGGGGCTTCTAGATGACATATGGGGTCCTCCAACTTAGTAAAGACATAACTCTCAAACCGTGAGGAGTTATGTGACGTTCTATACTATGAAATGATATGACATGTAATATCCATATAGAATATTATCTGAAAATATATCATAACTCATGCCGTTACACATCAAACAAACTTGGGTCCATTACCAAACACAGGGGTCTCCAACTTAGAGAGCCATAACTCTCTAACCGTGAGGAATTATGTGACATTCCACATATCAATGGAAATGACATGATAAGAACTATCCATCTGAGATATTATCCCTAACAATTTTACTTTCCTTCATCTCATTATTCCCACAATTAAGCATGGTTCTCTTACTCCACAAAGCATCTTCTAGAGTGAGGTTTCACCATAAGGGGACCACTTTGGAGTTCATCCACTTGCTTCTTATCAACCATGAAAAAACAATAATGAGTCATATTTACATCAAAACACTATTGGGTCCATTACCCAAACCTTTATCTCCTGGGTCTTTCTTCAGGGTTGACATCAATGCCAATCAACCTTAATTAACAACATGGTCACGTCATCCAAATAGACTAATAGAGTTCATCCATATTTACTTCTTATCAACCATGAAAAAACAATAATGAGTCATATTTACATCAAACACTATTGGGTCCATTACCCAAACCTTTATGCTACGGGTCTTTCTTCAAGGGTTGACATCAATGCCAATCAACCTTAATTAACAACATGGTCACGTCATCCAAATAGACTACTACAAACCTATTGATTAGTCTCTGGAACACTACGTCCATGGCCCTCTGGAAGGTCACCCCTTCATTGATTAACCCAAAAGGAATACGCTTATAAGCAAAGGTTCCCCACTTGTTTTGGAAGGTAATTTTCAAGTTGTATTCTTCTAAAACTAGAACCTGGTTGTAGCCTGAGAAACCTTCCAGAAGGGATAAAATCTCAGAGCCTAACAAGGTCTGCAAAAGTTTCTCCATTGGTGGAACTGGGTTGTTTTCCTTTTCTTAATCTCTGTTGAGGTTTCTGAAATCTACGCATAGGCAGATCTCCCCAGAATTTTTCCTCACAGGAACCAAATTTTCTACCCATGCAGAGTGTCTAACCTAGAAGATAATTTTGGAATCTAATAGTTTCTTTAACTTCCGACACATGAGAGGTTGCAGGGATGGGTGGTACTTCTGGAGATTCTGCTGGAAGGGTTTCACTTCAGGTTTTAACGGGATAGTCTGTTGAATGATATGGGTATCATAAGTTTTCAGATCTCGGTAGGACCACACAAAAACATCTTGATATTGTCTGAAAATTTTGAGATTTTCCTTCCTTTCCTCTTTAGACACTGTCTTGCTGAGATTTATATTCTTGGGGTTTTCCAAGGTTCCTAAATTTATATTTTTGTGCATGGGAGAAGAACTAATTGTCTTTGCGTTCTTTGATCCTTTAAATCTTTCCCTTAGGTCAAAAAGTTTCTCTAAATTGGTTATTCCCTTCGGTGTCATGTGAGCCCTTGGTTTGTTAGTTGGTTGATATTTCTGATGATTGGTTTCCACTAATAGTTCCTGGAATACTTTGTCGTCAATAGCCAAGTCTCTAAAATTATCCTGATTGGTGAAATTCCTTTCATGATCTGTTCATTTCCTTCAAATTCCTTCCAGTTAGAAATATTGTTGGGCATCGATGGTTTATAGAGTAACTCCATAGTGAACCGGGACGCTTCATAGTATTCTAGAGGTGATAGCCTTGAGGCAGCGATGGCCATAGAATCAGAAAGAATGTTCATTGTTTTGGGGATCGTTGTAATGTTGAAGGCTTCAAAATGTTCTATTATCGTGTGCACTTATTGTTGGTAATTATTCAGGTGTGGAGAGTTGCAATGTATAGTATTTCTTACTTGTCTGATGATGATTTCAGAATCTATGAACACCTTCAATTATTTAAAGTTTAAATCCATGGATTTCTTTAACCCTTATACTAGAGATTCATACTCAACAATATTGTTGGTGCATTTGAACTCTAGTCTAAAAGATAGGAAATGTTGTTTTCCTTTTGGATTAATGAGGATGCATCCTGTGCTTGACCCTTCCTGCGATTTAGATCCATCAAAGTTAAGGTCCAAACTTATGCAAAAAACCTGATGGTTTCCTCTTTCTTGTCACTTTCATCATCTCCTCCTGTTTTTTCTGAGATTTATAATGTAGGTTATTGACAAAAGAGATTTTCCTCTACCGTCGTTGGAAATTTCTCTTGAAAAAACATTTCAGAATTTTGAGTAAAAGGGACATCAGATGGGTGGGGGAAAAAATTCCTGAAATTAGAGTCACAGGAATAATTTCCTAGCACGGGAAAATATGTCGATGAGGGCTCATTGAGGGTTTCTAAGTCAGTAATAGTATTCTCTAGATATCTTTCCCTATCGATCGCAATCATATTCATGTGTCCCTTTAATGGCAACCAAAGGTGATCCCATTTTATACTAAAGTATCCATTTAATTTCTCAGACCAATCTTGATTTAACAACAATCCATAAGCTTCTGGGATATCTACTACGATGACGTCAATCACTTGCACAAATTTAGGGTGTGTCAATATTCTAATCATTACATATTCGAGCTCTCCCTTCACCTAGGTTCTTTCTAATTGCTTAACGTGTTTATCGCTTTTGAGAGGGACCGTATTTAATTTTTTGCAAATGGACAATGACATAACATTGGGGGATTCTCCTGAGTCAACCAAACAATTATGGAGGTTTCTATTGAAGACTTAAAATGTCAAAAGGAACGGTGGGACAAATTTTTTTCCCTTCTTATCTTCAGAGAAGGTGTTCATAGTTGATTTATTTCTTAGATCCGTGGCAGTTAAATTTCCTCCTTGGTCAGTGCTTGTCGTTGGGTTTTCTACTGATTTTAATGCTTGTAACAAAAATTCCTTTTACTGAGGGATTCTACACATGTCCATGACCAATATATTTTCCTTCAACTTCTTCAAATATTCTACTATGTTGTAGTCCATCTTGGGTGATTCTCGTGTAAGGATGTATATAGGGTTTCTTTGGGGAAAAACATTTTCCTTCGGGTGATTGACAACTGGTTTTCCTCCCAAATTTTGGGTTGTAGTAAGGTAGTTTCAGACAGATTGACCCCTACTTTGTGTTTTCATAGCCAAGAATTCAATGGGTGGTTCTTGAACCTCAAATAGGTCATCAACAGGCATAGGTAGATCAAGGTCCCATATCAAGATGGTTGTTTCTTCTAGTGGATCAACCTCTTCTTGATCGACAACATTCATAGTTGAGCTGCTTGATTCTTTGGTTAGGGAGAATTCATCTAGAAACCGATTGACCATCGAATTCATGGCATGCACCCATTGAGGGCAGTCTCTTTCAGAGTTATTCTCTTGATGATAGGTACATAAAGAGTCAGATGCTACATTTCCCATATCGATGTTTAAGTTGGCTGGGGGAGGTTCAATCACTTTGAATGGTGGATTTATTTTGAAAAAAGGTTTATAGGGATTCTAGCCTTGGTTTCCTTCCCCTGCACTTATTTTCATGTCTATGATCATGTTTGAAAACTTCTTAACCATGATTTGTAGGTCTTCTATGTCCCCACTTCCCTTTGCGGGGCCTTGTTCTGTTTGTTCCCTTGGGGGCCTATTCAACAGTAGTGCTCTCCTAGGAGGAGGTTGAACTTCTTTCTTAACTAATGAGACCTGGACTTATTTACATCCTTTCATTTGAAATTATATCATTTTTGGCTTCTTCAAAATTCTCATTTAAGGTTGCTTTGGCAACCCTCTTCACAGACATGGAAATAGAAGCTGGGAGAGCATTAGCGTATACTTTGATTTGAAACTCCTGAGTGGGTTTATCTTTGGGATGGAATTTGTTTAAGATAGTGGTAAATATTTGATTGAATTATTTAACCTTCTCCTTTTAACTCATGGTGGCAGCGAAAAACTCATCCATCAAATCTCCTGTAGTGGTTTCTTCTGCAAATTTGTCTAGAAAATCATTTTGAAACTTTGTCCAACTAGTTATGGATCCTACAGGTAAGTTGAAATACCACGTGGAGGCCAAATTCTTGAAAGTGTAGGGAAATAGCCTGCATACTACATCTTCATGTTGGACATTCATGAGACTGATAGCTAGTATGAATTTTTTGATATGGTCTACGCACAATCCTAAGGTTTCAAGGTCAAATTTAGGGAGTAACTTCCTTGGATGTCAGGGAAGGTTATGTACTCACCCAGGGATGGACAAATCATCTCTGGCCATCCAAGGTTGATTATTCTTAGGTGGATTTCCCCTTTATTAATTATGGCCATTGTTATCTTCCATGTCTTCAGATCCTGAAATCGATCGTTCTGAGTTAAACCCTTCCTCTTCCAAAAAATCATCGGGTTCGGAGAAGTTGTCGGCTGGTGTTTCAGGGATTAGATTAAGAGGATGTTCTATTTCGGTGAGGATAAAGTCTATTAGGTCTTATACTGTGTGCCCAAAAACCTGGTCGGGGGACTCTACCACTGTTCTGCTTATTTGTTTTCTTCAAGGAAGTAACAGAGCTAAGGGAAACACATTGATTTGTCAGGCATAAGATATTGTGATTCTTCTAAATTGGTTCAATTCCTCGTGATGAAGAGCATAAGGTGTATCAGGGAACAAATATTATTCCTCGTGCCAGGGTGAGTTACTTATTTCATGAGTACTTAATGTGTGTCGGTTGTCTTGGGAATGACTAGCCATCCATGTTGGATGTTTTGACTCTACAGGCTATGTGAAATATTATGTTAAAAATATGGTTGGCCATTCATTATTCGGGCCCTCCTTCTAGCGCTAGTTCTATTGAGGGGTCATAAATCCATTTAACTCAACAGCAGGAACCAAACCCGCCACTAAGGCCTAATTATACTCTGCAACATTTAATAGTGGAATGGTTCTCCAGATCTTGCGATTCGACCAAATAATCGATGGACTTTACGTTTCCTAGTGAACGTTTCTCCTTCAGTTCAAACGTTTTTTTTTTTTTTTTATCTTATAGGTAGGACTGATACAAGATAAGAGATGCTATAAACCAAATAGGTAAAAAGGTGGGAAAACTTAACTACTGGAGAAGGATGGTCTTGGGATAACCCTTTCACTCTAGCATGCAAACAATGATTCTCTACCACAAGCCTAGTAATAATACATTAACCTGCTGGTATCCAAATTATTCACTGAGACACAATTTATCAGAAGAAAACATGCATGCGATAAACAATGGAAAGAAAAATAGTTTCCTTAACACTAATCATCAATCACATATTAACACAATGATTTACTTTCAGCGCTAGAGATAATAAATATAAAACATTGAATCAGATAACTTATCAACAGATTTAGAAGCTCTTACTCATTACAACATCCATTCATGAGATGAAATCGGAAATAATTCTAAAGCATATCCAATCATAGACACTTTTGATGGAAAACAAAAACTTGTCTCTGGTCCTAAAAAGGACTTCTCAATTAAGGAAGCTCTGAAATAATTCTTTACAAATCCAAAAAATGAGGGTCTTTGCAACAGCCATTGACGCTTTGCTAAGAGGTTGATCCTCCTATTTATAACATATTATTAACTAAAAATAACTATTAAAGTGCATCTAAGTAAAAAAAAAATTGCCACATGATGCTTTCTTCTATTAGTCTTCAAAGAGTCATCAAATGATCTCACTTGAGTGGATGAATATTCTCGCACTCTGACCACTTGACGAAGAGATCCTCACATGTGTTAGAATACGAGAATCTATGTTGTTCCATTGGGGATGAAAGAATTTCTCTTATCTCTACTGCCTGTGCCCGATACTTGACTATTCTAGCACTTAACTATTGTAACATGGCTCGAGTTTTGATCAAGTGCTCCATGAACTATTGTACCTGTCCTAGTGCCATGTCTTCCACCTTTTCTATTTCCTCAACCCATGATGAGTCTCGTTCGGTATGTTATTTGACTATGTCACGCAAGTCGACAAAGTCATCGGGTGTACCGAATTTTGGGAGGCCGATGTCTCTCATTACCCGGTTGATATTGGTACAACTTTTCACTCACTTGGCCCATTTCTCTTGGATTTCCCGATGATGTTCCTGAGCCATTTTAACCCAATATTTGATCGATTTCCCTATGTAGTTGATGTTTCTTTCCCTTAGCACCTAGATGTCGTGTTCTTCAATGTCTCAACCTTGTTGCACCATGTTTATATAGTCATTCATTTCCATGGCTTGGTGTGCTTTCTCGTACCACCTCTCCATATCCTTGCATGTTTCCAGTTCCATGAGGGTGTCTTCTTGAATCTCGGCCATCCTTGCAGTGAATATGTGTCGTTCATCCATAAATTTAGTGTAGGCCTCCTGGAATTCGCTTCTTAGGAACACCGTGACCTGTGTGGTGTCCTGGTAATACTTCACTAAGTGGCGCAAATGTTCCAATTCCTTCAGAGAAGAAACCAACTCCTATTCATCCCTTTTTTCTTTGTCCAGGGTGGCATCTGTTATTTCCATAACTACGTCGATAAGTTCAGATGTCTTGGCATGCTCTCTATTGATTAGTTTTTCCTCTGTGGTGATGAGTATGGAGATATCTAGAGTGATCATACTCTTATTGGTGGTTCTCTACACAATAGATTTCCTTTTCCAGTCACAAGCGATGGCATGTATGTTAGCAACTTTATCCACAGGTTCGAGGATTTGTTGATCTCCCAAGGTGAGAATATTTCCCAGGCTTCTGATGGTATATATTTGTTCAAGACTAGGTTATTGAACTTCCTCCATGTGTTCCACAGGTCCTGCTTCTATTTTTTGCTCATCGTGAATTTGGGCACTGATTGAAATTGAGGCATCGAGGGTAGGCTCGGTACTTACATGAAAATCGACCATTGAGATGTCAATTTCCTACTGTGGAGATTCTTCTTTTTGTTCTCCCGACCGTAGCTCATCTGTCAGACTATCCTTTTGATTTTATGGTACATTGAGTGGTTCAATTTTTAAGACACTTTAGACTTACTGGTAAATCTGTGAATGGATCCGAATTTGAGCGTCAGGAGCTGGGGAAGATGCCTTCTCAGGCTCCTTTTCCTCTGTGATCTATATAGGATTCACCATGGATACCTATGAACTTTATCCATCATCATAGATGGTTATAAATTCACAGAGGGGGTTTGGTGCACTAGCTCCCTCTGATGTTCTTTCTATATCCGACTGAGTTGAAACATTCCTCGGTGATTTGGCCTATGGCATTGTAATTTCAGGGTTATCTAACTCGGTGATTTCATCAATTTCTATCAACTGAGGGTTACTTGGACCTAACCGCCTTTCATCTGGTTTGTCAGAAGGGGACCCTATAATTTCTATGAGGTCCGGTTCATCTTGCAGTTAATCAATTACTCGTTTCTTCTATTCTATAATGATAAATCCCCTTGTCTGTGCATCTTGTGTCATAGGGAAACCTCTATCCTACACTGGGGCCACCAGGGGAACCTTTGTTGCTTATGTAGCTCTGATTTCTTCTCTGGATCTAAGGGCTTCTTGAGCCAATTTCTCTATGGTCATCATCTGTTCATCTAGGTTGATGGCCCTAAACCTGGTCATTTTTAGATCGACCATCCTTTCTACCACCTCGTCCCAGTCCTGGGAATTTTCCATGCAGACTTCATCTTCAAATTTTTCATGGGTATATGACCAACAGGATGACACTTGTGAAGCATATTGCAGGACTAGGCCCTTTGGATCATTCTTGCGTAATTGGCCTATCTGAAACTTGAAATCGATTTGGCTCAAACCTTCTTGTTTGTATTGAGTTGTCTCTTTAACCAAGTAGAAACCTATATGGAAACCATAAGGAATGAATGCTCGCTTCTTCTCCTTGACCAGGGTGGCATTGTAGACTTGCAGGATGGTTTGATAGAATATTTCTCCTACTACAAGATAGTCTGGGACATGAACTGGTAAAAGATGTGGTGTGCTAGTAGCTAGTAGCCCTGAACACCCTAATGTAGGTTTCACGCTCATCTAAGTACCACTAGCATCCATTTGATATCATCTTCTTGGCCGCAATCGATATTCTTGGGTATTCTTTCTTAAAAAGAATGAAATAAATTTGTGCGAAGAATTCATCTCAGATGAGGGAGTAAGAATTCTTGTACGTGTTCTCCCATATCATGTTGAAATAGATGTGGACCGGGATTTTTGTGACATGCCAACTCAGATTCATGGCGGCAAAAATGTTTTTGGCGCACATGACATCAAGAAAATATGAATCCGTGTAAAAAACTAATATCTCTCCCTCCTTCGCCATCTAAGACTGTTGTATACATATGATCGGTTGTTTAGAAATTATGGCTCCCCATTTGAAACTACTCCTGGAAATGGCCACTCTATAAGCTAAGGGAATCCATGCCTCTAAAAATCTAGAGCAGTCCTTCTCTCCATATAATCAACAGATGAGATCCATCAAATAGATGTATGTCTCCCTTAAAATTGTCGTTGAGTAATAATTAGTTCTTCGGTTGGTGTATTTCTTGTCTTCCATCCACCATGAGGCCATCACCTGGTTGGCATTATGGCACTCATAAAACTTCATGACAAAATATGTGTTTAGTCGCTCCTCAAGGTCTCTAAGCTTGTAATACTTCTGAACTTCCACCCGTAAGAACACTGTAACACAACCACCATTTTCATTGTTGATCAAACACTTATGTGTGTCTGTGTGGTTGATGAGCCACTTCAGGACTTCAATACAGGGAAAAACAAGATTTTTTCTCACCACCATATGCAGGTACGACCGTTTGATGTTCGGTAACACTTCATCATTGAGCGCACTAACATATGGATCAATGTGTGCCTTATAGTCCGGGTATTCCTCCTGATTGATCTTGTTAAAAAGTTCTCCCTAGTGTGGGAGTGCCATCTTGGATCCTGTGCTTTCCTTTATATCTCCAAAGGCCAGAGGCTGGATGAAAGACTTCTTCGTCAATGTTTTGATGACATGCTTCGGTCTCGGCATGTATTCCAATTGTTTTGCAACCCCTGCAGAGGATCCTTCGCCTACCTCTGGTTCTTTCAACTTCAGTTCCCTCGACGATTGTTTGGTGGTTGACTTCCTTGGCCACATTGTTCCTGCAACTCAAAACAAATTTTAGAGACTGTGTAAATAATAAAACTAGATAAAAATATATGAACTGCAACCAATGTGAAATCAATAGACTCGGATACATACCTATAAATCTTACTAAACCTAGTTATCTTAATACTCACAGGATCTCTACAGCTTTCAAATTACTCATATTTCTTCTTTGGATGCTCTGAATGTCCTTGTGCACAGAATGATTTCATTTACAATGGCCTAAGAGAATTTAAACTAGGGAAGAACTTACTATGTCGCATCGGTCATTCAATTCGGGTGATGATTGAAATTTAAACATATCTGCCACCGAATCTCTACAACTTAAATTCATCGTGGGTTTACGGCAGAGGCACGAGGTTGATGAGGTCTATCGGTCATTTTAAATGGCTACTTTAATTGGCACACGAGGTAGAAACTAATGTGAGATTTGGTATTAATTATCCCCTTAAATGCTCAAATTCTGATCGTATCTAACGCTAAAACGTCCCATCGTGTCACTCTCTCAATGGGTGGATCGAGGATCGGGCATGTGCTATGAATGTTTTCATTGATGTGATTCTGCAAAATCTTCCGACATCGATCATTATCACCATACAATGTTGTCATGGAAAAGTTTACTCAGAGGTGTGACTTGGACTTAGGGAACCAAGAATGATTTGCGGTAAAACTAGATTGTATGGTTTTCTAATCAGTTAAAGAAACATGGCATTGAAGACCAGTGATCTAATTCACATGTGTTGATCGAAGTCGGGACTTTTATTAAGTTGTTCATCCTAAAAAAGATCTTATCTTTTCAATGCTAAAAATGTATCCAGGATCAACGATCGACGATAAACCTACCAAGTGCTTTCTTCAGATTAGCTTCCTCAACAAGTCTTGATGCTGAAAAAGCATCAGGTATCAATGATTGGGAATATACTTTAGCGCAGTCAAAGTTTTTTTTGAGATCCCCTTGGGTTTCCCCCAATTCTGATAAGTGCATAGGGTATCGGCTATCGATAATATAGTTTCTTTCTTTGTTAATGTTTGTTCCCCTCGTCTTTTACCAATGTCAAAGGGGAATCGACTATCAACAATATCCTTACACAATAATTTGACGCAAAGAGATACTTCATTTTACTGATGTTGATTGGGATCGATGCCCGGTAATTGAGGTTTCTCGAATGACTCTTTTCCTCCTTTGAATTCCTTCCGATGACGAATCTGGACATATCGAGTGAAGTGTTTTTAGCTGTTGATTCTTTATTCAGGTGTTAAGGATTTATAAATCATGGGGTTTCATAAGTTCAAACAAACTTGAATAACTAATGAGAGTCATGATAATAATAAAATACAAAACATTTATCAAAATGAAGTCAAATCAGATAGAGCAAATACCAAATAGTACCCAAAAAAGTAAAAATTTGACACATGCTTTTTAGGGTGTGTTGAGTGCCCAACACTATCCTCATCCTTCTCCTGGCTACCATAAACTTCCCACACAAATATTTTCTCTTCCAACATTGGGATACTGCGTGGTTATTCAATCCACCAAAATTGCATGGTCTTTGATGTCACAAGCTCTTTTTTATATTATTCACATGCTTATAATCAAATGGCATTTTAGAGTTTTGAGATTTATTATACCATGGTGAGTTTCCTCTAGAGTCATACTGGAAAGAAGAGTTGGTCTCAAATATTTCATTGTGATTCTCATATCTCCTTGGAGATTTCTCAAATCATCGATCATTATAAGTTGTGCTCTCGTCATGCACTAAATCAATTTCACCTCCTGATGAACTATTGACTACTGGAGTCATAGTGACTATCCTGGGGTCTTCTTCCGGAATGGTTTTGGATATTTCTCCAACATATTTTGGAACATATCCTATCATGGAGTATCTAGGCCAAATCACTGACTCGATGGGATCCAATATTCCTTGGACATTGGCTCCAAGGCCTCTTCCTTCATACCCATTTTTCTCATCAATTTTAAGCCTATGCAAGAAGCATGTTGTTCAAGGATTTAAAAAGAATCACAAAAATTAATCAAGAAAGGAAATACACATGGTTTATTTATCTCCACCTCAGACTGAGACTCTTGGTATGCTTCTTCAGATGTGTCCATTTTCTCTTAGTGAGAAGGATCAGTGGAAGATGCTTCTAGGAATCCTCCTTGGTTTCTAGATGCATGTAGGTCATCTTTATTTGTTTGAAAAATTGTGCATGCATTTGCACTGGCATGCTCGCTCTCATAACTGGTGAAGTTTCCATGATCACAAGATGGTATTATCACCGTATCATTCGTAGATCCTTCCTTTGTCTGCATCTTCATGGATTTCAATTGCTCTTGTAACCTTTGTTTAACTTCTTCTCCAACATGCAACAATGTCTTCAATCCAACATTCTCTGCTTGAAGCATTTGGTTGAGCTCTTGAATCTCATTGAACCACGACTTTTTTGGCGATATTACCGTCCTTAGCTTCAACACCTACAATCAATATCAAGCCTACTCTGATACCACATGATCTAAACACAGAGGGTGATTAGTTTCGAATGATTGGTTGATTCTATCACTCCTTCAAAAGGGTTAGTTATAAATCATTTTACTTGAGAGATTTGCAATTAAAGGTAAAGTTGAGGTATTATAAGATTGAATACAAAGTGAATAAAACCTCCTTAGTATTTCTTATGTGTTATAAGTCATGCTTTCATTTAATATCCTATGTGCATAAATTCATAGAAAAGTAACATAAGAACATAAGACACGTAATGGATATGACACTTGTTGGATATAGTGTCATTGTTGTATTGTCATTGACGTCAACAGTCGATGTCATTGATGTGATGATAAGTTGGTATGAAGAATTGTTATTGATATCAACAATATTCTGTTAGCATATAATGGTTGATGTCAAACAATTAGACGATATGCAAAGATTAAAGCTCAGAAGAGATGGCACAATGAAACTCAGAAGGGAAAGCACATTATAGAAATATTATTAGATAAATCCAGGACCGTCAATAAGCATGCACCAGATCAATGGCAGGGATAGATTGCAGAGAGAGAAAGAAGAATTAAATGACATGCTAGTTCCAATCCCTCTATTATTCTAGATCGTCAGATCTCATCAACTCAAATATCGATGACTATGGTTGATCCACCAAACAATCAAATTAAGTCAGATTAAGTCGTGATCGTCGGATATGCAAGTGTCGGATCAATTGGAGGGATATATTTCAGAGAGAAAAGGGAGAATTAAACATCATTTTATTTCCAATCACGCAATTATTTAGGACCATCAGATCTTATAGGCTCAAAGATCGATGATTGTGGTTGACTCACCAACAAACAAACAACTTGAAATTGTGGATATTAGGTGAGGAATTAAATCACTCGCAAGTTGTGGTTCCGCAATAATACATTATCGTTGATCTACTTCGAGACTCTTCTCATCCGTTGGATCAATTTAAAGTGGAAAGATAGGATAAGCAAGAGTTGAGATCCGAGATCTTGATTACCCGGATTTTCGTCATCCATCGGATCACATTAAGTGGAAGGATAGGATAAGCGAGGTAAAAGGGATGAGAATTTGAATATGCGAATACCCAAAAACCGTTGGATCATTTTAAAGTGGAAGGACAGGATAAGCAAAGATGGAGTGTTGTTTGATTTAAACCAAGGAAAAGAAGCATCACAGACAGATCGAGTCATCGAAATAAGATATTGATCAAACGAACATCATTCATTTCGGGTTAAAATATGTGAGAAGGTTATGCTTCGAGAATCGCACTTTGGAAGAATTGTGAAGTCAAGAGATCGAATTATCCGAAGTCCCTAAAGCCGAAAATCCGAAGTCACTCTCAGTCGTTGATCTTGTTGATACTGAGAGGGGGGTGAATCGGTCTCAAGTACAATTTAAAACCTTTTTTAACTTATACTTAAACCATTCAACTATATCCAATGAGCAATGAACAATAGTATAAGAGTTACACCAATACACCACAATACACCATGCACAATATATGAGAAATAGTCAATATTTATTGTTCAAGGGAAGTAATGAATTCCAAAGGCAGTTGCAGATTCCAAATGTAAAGGGAGGGATAAACCTCCAAGAGGAAGATACAATCCTCCAATATCAAGAGAGATTTGAAATCTCCATCCTTGCCCCTTCCTTCCACCCAAGAATATATGTGAGATAATAAAACTTTACATTAAATCATCACCATCAACCAATCATCACATAGAAATTGATAATGCTTCCTGAGACTTCTTCAATTTATCCAATTCTTCAATTCGTGGAGTACTCCAATCCTATAGATAATATTACTCTTTGTATTCTCTAAAAATCCTCCAGTTTTCACTCCTTGAATCCTCCCCAAAAAGAGGTTATAGAAAGAATGGTAGACATTATTCAATTCTGGTCTATTTAGGAGAGTGAACTTGCATAGAATTCCCCACGCGCAATAATTAACATCTGATTCTAAAACTCACACAAAAGAAACCATAGTCCGTACATTTTCCAATGAAATTTGTCCCACTTCATTTGGATTCTCTATGAAGAAGTTATGAATATTTTACTCGGAACACCTGTTTATTGACTAGCTTCAGGACTAGTCACAAACCCTATCTTCCACAGAGTGTATCTCCATAATTATAGCGAATAAAGAGAAGAATTTTTTACCAGAGGTACCCTGATATCTCTTCTCAATACCATAGTGATTTCACCATATGAATCATTCTAGAAAAAACGTTATAGAAAAAATGGTAAGATGACCTGAAAATAACATACCTTAGAACACATCACCAAAAGACTTCATCCTCCCTTGAAATCCGACCTTCTTTTCTTCTTATTTCATCTGAAATTTGACTTGTATCAAATGAATGTATAATGATCTCCCTTGAACTGGCCTTATTTTCTTCTTATTTCATCTGAAATTTGACTTGTATCAAAAATGAATGTATAATGATGTTTATTTTATACCATTTATGTCACTTTTAAAATTAGGGTCAATCTAAGACTCCCTTCTTTATTTGTAATTATTTTCTTGTAATTATCTCTGTATTCATATGTACTCCTTATTCAATTCACTTTGTCATCTTCTTAAAAATCATTTCTCCTCAACCAGAGGATCCATGACATTCCACATACCAAATGGAAAACAAACATGATGTATACTATCCATCCATGGGTTGTATCCTCCTGTGATGTGCATTTTTCTTTATGTCCAAATACCTTTCATCAATCTCTACTTGGCCCAAAACCCATGGACTGGATTGACATCAATGACACCAACCAACCAACTCTCCAACAATCTCCCCTTTGTCATTGATGGCAACACTCATCCTCCCCCTATCATCATGATCCCACTCTATCTCCCCCTCGGATATCAATGGAAAAGGGTAGGGCTTCTCCCCCGAAGTTTAATGGCAAAAGGTAACCTTTGGGGTCGCCTCCCCTAAAACATATGTAGGTGTCACTCAATAATATTTCATCTTTATTTTTGGTATTTTGGACTTTTCTTCCTTGGAATCATTCTTGTGTATTTCCGCCTTTTCTTCATGTCTAGGGATGTATATGTTGTTTGGTCTCTTGCTGCAGTTGCAACCAATCTTCCTTCGAAAGTTATTTTCTCCATTTGAGCATTCTCGAGTCAAACGTAAGAGGTATCCTTGATCACATATTTTGTTGAATCAGGAGATTATGCTTCAAACCTTCAACCAATAGTAATTTTCCTACTTTTACATTTTCACTTACAAGATTTACAGTTCCTTTTACCAAAATACTTGGAAAAGAATTTTGGTAGATGAGTCATCCCTAAATGCAACATTTCCACCCTTCTTTCTTCAAGTCAGATAAATTTGCTTTGATCTCCTACTATAATGAGATGAGCAATACCCAATCGCCTATGTGTAGAACCATCATTCATCTCTTTGCATTCCTTAGTGTGACTAATACTATCTGGAAAGCAATTCTTTCATTGTGTGGAATTCCTTTCCTTTTCCATGTTGTAGTTGGTATGCATATATTTGACATACGATTATCTTCCATCATCTCTCTACAATCTCGTGTTTTGTGACAAGATATAGTCAGTGATCCTTTGTAACATACACATTTTGATCCCATTACCGGGTCAATGGATTATAATTTCAAGGAAAGGTCTACAAACATCTTACCATTTCACCATCCAAGCGTAGCTTCTTGCATAGTTATTCCTTTCATTGATCTCTACAATTGATTGCCTTGTGGGTCCAAAATTTCCACAAGTATAACAATGTCCAAGAAAGAGATTTTGATAACGGCATAAGTGATATCTCTTTGTGGTGTGGTCCATCCGGTTTCATGATCTATTCCCATAGTTTCTATAACGATTACTTACAATTGGATGGGAGAGGATCTTCTTGATGTCGCATTCCTTCTAAATTCTAGTTTTCCATCCTGTTGTTCAACTTGTTCGGAGTGTTGGTTTCATCATTTCTAACTTCCTTCTCTCTTGTTTTGTTGTCTTCAAATTGTCATTGTATCCTAGTCCTGTCTTGTCATTTTGAGATCTTTGACTCATATGATCCCATTCCACTCTTTTCAAGGCTTTTGAACTTCTTCTTCAACTTTTTTGTTATAAATAGTAGATCCCATTTTGTGTGATCCAATTATGTTTTCAATTTCTCATAATCTTCAGTTGTTCCTTCAAGCTATAAATGGTCTTTTCAATCTTTTAACTCTCTTCTTCAAAAATACTCAATTCACCTTTCAGTATTATGTTTGTGTTTATAATCTTGCTATTTCTTCAACATGCTTCAACTTTTCAAGATTCTCATCTCTTTGTTCACTCTCTCGAGATTGTCTTTGTATCCCAAAGGGAATCAAGGTTGGTTTCTCCATCAACTTTCACAAATAATTCTTCTTCTTTTAGAATTAGTATGATCATCAACCTGGGTTTCTTTCTTGGGTTATGAAGAGACTTCTCCTTCATCATTATCTTCTTCATCACTCTCATATCTTGCTGAGATGCTATAATCCTTGGAGTAGAAGCTCTTTTACTGTTCAGACTTCTCTTTCTAGTAACGGTTTTCAACAATATGTCCTATTCTACCACAATTAAATCATTTGAGAGGAGACTTACCGTTGTATCTTCCACTTCCTTTCTAGAACCTTCTTACGAAATTTGCTATTTCTTCATCAAGGTCGGTATCCTTGTCTTTTGTCTTATTTATGGCTTTAAAGGCTGCTTCATTGTTTGTCTGGTCACTTTCTATACCTTTTCTCATTTCATATTCCATAAGAGTCCCATGTAATTCATCCATTGTCATTTTGGTCAAGTCCCTAGTTTCTTCAATGGCGTAGACCTTAGCATCATACTTCAAGCGTAGTGATCTCAACACTTTTTTTACAACCAACGATTCATTGAGTTGTTCACCTAATCCTCTGATAACATTAACAAATTCATCAACTCTAAGAAGATAGGTTGCAATATATTCCTTTTCATTCATCTTCAATTTTTCAAATTTTTCTCTATGTTGTTGAAGCTTGACCTTCTTAAATTTTGGGTCACCTTCGTAGATATTTATGAGTTTGTCCCATACCTCTTTAGCAGTGTTGCATCCCATCACTTTTCTAGTAATGGTTGGTGCCAATGCTGCTAGAATAACATGTATGGCTTTTCAATTACAACTCATAAGCTTCTTCTCATTTGGATCGGTTGGAGCATTATTTGGGATTACATAGCCATTTACAACTGAGTGCCAAATGTCTACTCCCAAAGCCGATAGGTAAGTTTTCACTCTATCAATCCAGTATGCATAATTTCTTCCATTAAATTTTTGAATCCCATTTGAAAATTGCTCATCGTCATCCATCTCTGCTCAGGATTTTCCTTCCAGTGGTTAAACTATTATGAAGGCAACTTGCTCTGATACCAATTGTTGATATTGAGAGGGGGGTGAATCAGTATCAAGTACGATTTAAAACATTTTTCAACTTATACTTAAACCATTCAACTATATCCAATGAGCAATGAACAATAGTATAAGAGTTAAACCAATACACCACAATACACCATGCAGAATATATGAGAAATAATCAATAGTTATTGTTCAAGGGAAGTAATGACTTCCAAAGGTAGCTACATCATCCAAATGTAAAGGGAGGGATAAAACTCCAAGAGGAAGATAAAATCCTCCAATTTCAAGAGAGAGTTGAACTCTCCATCCTTTCCCCTTCCTTCCACCCAAGAATATATGAGAGATAATAAAACTTTACATTAAATCATCACCATCAACCAATCATCACATAGAACCTGCTAATGCTTCCTGAGACTTCTTCAATTTCTGCAATTCTTCAAATCTTGGAGTACTCTGATCTTGTAGATAATATTACTCAATGTATTCTCTAAAACTCCTCTAATTTTCACTCCTTGAATCCTCCCCAAAAAAAGGTTATAGAAAGAATGGTAGACTTTATTCAATTATGGTCTATTCAGGAGAGTGAACTTGCACAAAATGCCCCGTGCTCAATAATTAACATTTGATTCTCAAACTTGCACACAAGAACCTACAGTCCATACTATTTCCAATGAAATTTGTCTGACTTCATGTGGATTCGTGAGGAATAAGTTATGACTGTTTTACCCAGAACACCTGTTTATTGACTAGCTTCAGGACTGGTCACAAACCCTATCATCCACAAAGTGTATCTCCAAAATTATAGAGAATAAAGAGATAAATTATTACCATAGGTACCTTGATATGTCTTCTCAATACCATAGCGATTTCACCATCTGAATCATTCTAAAAAAAAAGTTATACCAAAAATGGTAAGATGACCTGAAAATAACATACCTTAGAACACATCACCAAAAGACTTCATCCTCCCTTGAAATCCGGCCTTCTTTTCTTCTTATTTACTCTGAAATTCGACTTGTATCAAATGAATGTATAATGATGTTTATTTATACCATTTATGTCACTTCCTTTTAACATTAGGGCTGACCTGACACTTTCTTATTTTGTAATTCTTTTCTTTAATTATCTTCAGGGCCTACATGTTCTTCCTTCTTCAATTCACTTTGTCATCTTCAAAAATTCATTTCTCCTCAACCATGAGGATCCACGTGACATGCCACATACCATTGGAAACAACATGATGTATACTATCCATCCATGGGTGTTGCATATGCATGTGAATTTTCCTTCATGTCCAAATACCTTCATCAATATTGCGGTCCAAAACCCATGACTGAGGTTGACATCAATGACAACAACCAATATTCCAACATATCTGACATACATTTCAATTAGTATTCTAACCTTTAGATCAAGGAGATGAATATGTGTCACATCGAGAGATTTACATTAGCAGAACATGTGGTAGACCACATCAGCAAGGACATGTGGCAGACCAGGTTAGCAAGGACACATGACATAGTTAGATAATGACAAGTGTCAAAATGAAATTGAAATTTTAGGTACATGTAAATCATGAATCTGAGTGACACATGGCAACCACTCGGACCGTTCCATGTCATAAAGTGACGTCAACAAGTTACGTCACTTCGAGAGTTTTACTTCAGGATTTTCACCACCAAAAAATGTCCTAAGTCCCAAATTCTCAATGGCCGAAGTCCCGAAGTGGACACGTGTCATCCGATCTAAAGAACACTTCGAGAGCATTCTCAAACATTGATCAATTATAGTGGAAGGATAGTATAATTATAAGTGTTGAAATCGTGAAGGAAAAAGTTCCAACATCCCTAAGGCAGAAGTGTTGAAGTCACTAAGGAAAAAGTACTAAAGTCTCGAATGTCAAAGTGCCAAATTTGTGAAGGAAAAAGTCCCGAAGTCCTGAAGGATGAAATATGGAAGTGGACATGAGTCGTCCTATCTAAAGGACACTTTGGAAGCATTCTCGATCACTAATCTAGAAAAATGGAAGGATAACGTAAGTAGAATAGCCGAAGTCCCGAAGTAAATAATGGTCATCAATCTCAATGCTTGATTAAGTCCCAGCCATCAGATTAAGTAGTGAAAGGATAATTCTAAGGATCAAATATGACCATTGATCAGGTTATGCGAAATAAACGTAAACCGTCTGATCTGTTCGGTGAAACCATATTCAGAAGATTTGAAATGTTGCAAGTCTCGAAGTCCCGACAGTCATCCATCTCATTGGGATATTAAATCATGATCGTTGATTCTGATAAGTGCTCAAGTGCTCGTTTGGCCTAGTGTCTGGTCACCGTCGTTGATCATATGGAATAAGAGATATAAATTCAAAATATAATATGTTTCTAAAGTTGATAAGCCCATGGTTTTGCGTTATCAGTCACATGTAATGGTTTGAAGGAAGCGCCTCTGCAAAACTCGGTTTCTGAAATAATTGCAGAGATTCGGGATCAAGTTAAAAGATGAAATTGATCCATATCTGTGATCAATTTATGAAAATACTTCACAGTAAGAATAATAAACTATGATTATGGTTAAGTTAGATGAAGAGGTGTGATGGTGACACAACGTTTCACACTCATGACGTTTTGAAGAATATATAAAAAAGAAAGAGTGGTGAGAAGAAGGATTCTCTGCAGTCCATATCAGAAGATCAAAATCTAAAGCAGATTCCAGGAAGGAAAGCTGAAGATACTTATGCAGTGAGGGTGGAATGGAGGAGCATGGAAGGATTCATATCCTTACTAAGAAAAATGTAAAAGATAAGGGAGTTGGATCTTCCTAGGGTTGGTGCCCTAAATACAAGGGATTTGATGCTTCCTAGGGTTGGTGCCCTAAATACAAGGGAGTTGTTGCTTCCTAGGGTTGGTTCCCTGAAGAAAGGGATCTATGTCTCCTAGAGTTGGTTTTGTAAAGAGGATTGGTGTCCTTCACTATTCTTTATAAAACCTTTTAATTAATGTTAAATATATTTATATAATTTATTTTACATACAATTCATTGTTGATTCATTGTGGTAATCAATAAAATATAAAAAGTAATTACTAATTGTTAAAAAGGGTAATATTGATTCACCCCCCCCCTTAGTATTTCAACAATTGGTATCAGAGAAAGGTTCCTTCAGAACATTCTAACAACTAAGAGGTATATCATGAATATGGATCAAGAAGAGGGAATAACTAACAACAAAGCACCATTGTTCAATGGAGGAGGCTATGCTCTATTGAAGGTAAGAATGACAAAATTCTTATTGGCTCTTGGTTTTGATATCTGACAATCTGTTGTAGATGGTTACACTACACCAAATGCTCCACCCAAAGACGCTCCAAGAAAGAAAATTTGTAATGACAACTCAAGAGAAGTTAATGGAATTATAGGAGGGTTGACTAATTCCATATGTGTGAAGGTTATGCATTGTAAATCAGCCAAATAAATCTGGGACAAGTTGGAGGTTGTATATGAAGGAGATGACAAAGTCAATGAAGCCAAACTACATACCTATAGAGCTCAGTTTGAAAATCTGAAAATGAAATAAGAAGAAAACATTGTTGAATACTTTCATAGAGTAGATGAAGTGGTCAATTCAATCAGAGCAGTAGGAGAAGAACTTGAAGATAAACCTATTGTGAAAATATTACTAAGGTCATTACCTATGAGATATGATTCCAAGATCTCTTCAATTGAAGATAGGTCTGATCTTGACACAATCACAGTTGATCATCTCCATGGAATTTTTACAGTGTATAAAATGAGAACAGGAAATGATAAATCATAAAAAAATGAAACATCCTTTAAAGCATCTAAGAGAAAGATGAGGCGGGAGCAAAAGACCAATGACAAGTTATTAGATATATCAAATGTAGAAGCGGCCATGTTTATAAATAAACTCCAGAAAGGATTTGGAAAATATAAATGAAAGTTACCTTTCAAATGTTTCAACTATGGAAGAATTGGACACTTTCCCAACAAATGTCCCTATCCCATACAGGAGGAAAATGATGAAGAAGTTCACAACTAGGAAAACCAATACAAGAAGAAATTTTATAATAAAAAGAAAAAAATCTTCTTTAAAGAAGATATCAACTCTTCATACATAAGTGAAGATGAAGATGAAGATTTTTTTTTTATGGGAATGAAAACTCAAAATGATAAACATTCAGAAGATGAAAAAGAAGGGAACTTCAAAGAACAAATCCTTAGTGTAATTGAAGAACTAGGAAAAACTAAAAAACAAAACAGGGTCCTAAGAAGAGAGCTTCTAGAGATTAAAGAAGATATTAAATAAAGAGAGAGGGAAGTTTCCAAAACCCTCAAGGAGTCAAAACAAACCATTAGTGATTTGAATTCCAAGCTCTCGGAAACTAATAAAATTGAAGAAATCATTTTAAAACAACTTAGTGATAAAAAACAAGCATGTGAGAAACTAGAAGTTGAGATCATACTACTAAAAAATTAACTTGAGAAAGAAAAGAGGAGATCAAACTTTGGAAATAGTTCAAATATATTGGATGAAATTCTCAGTAGCCAAAGGTCACCAAACAACAAGACTAGTTTGGGATACATCCAAGACTGAACTTCTACATCACAAGGATTTGTCAAAACACCAATTAGTTATGCATATGCTCTAAAGGGACCCTTAAGAAGAGAATATAATAAGGAAAATATGATACCATTGAACACTGTTCCACATAAACAGAAATCAACATTCCCTACTAAAGTAATAAATGATAGGAATAATACAATCACCAGAAGGAATCCCCTTAATAAATATCTATTCATTGGATATTGTTACCCCTACAATAATTTTGGACATAAGGCAATACACTACAAAGCTTATGGACCATACAATAATAGAAATGTACATAGATATAAGAACAATAAGTACAATACAAAGAAGAGAAACTACAACTCATTTACTCCTTTGCAAAACTTCAATATTGAATGTAAAAAATGCAACAACTATGGTCATGAAACCAAAGAATGTAGATTACCAATGCAATCCCTAAAAATAGGAAACCCTAACAAACAGAATAAGAAGATATGGAAAATAAAATCTAAAGTACCAAACAAGAAATATGATGAAAATATTGCTCTCGAAATTGATGAAGTTAATAATAGGAGATTGGTGGGTAAAACTTCTAATAAGGAATATAATAATCAAAGCTATGCATACAAGGTAGACCAAACTCAAGATATGAAAACCCCTAAAGAAAAATCTTACACAACTCCAAAACTTGATAATGTCATACAAGAAGACTATCTACTACCCCAACAAATGGAAATTAATAGAAGAATATTCTCAAGATAGGGATAAATAATCTTCTAGTTCACATTATAGTGACGTTGATGATGAATCTCCAATAGTAGAACAACATGAATAATTGAGTGATTATTATCTCAGAAATTTTTCAAATCTATTTTAATGGTACCTTGAAACTCCTTCTCAAAGAAAAATTAAAAACAAAGAAGGGAAGGAGAATTTAGGGAAGAGCTAAAATACATTTCTGTTGATGCTCCTATGAGCATTGAAGCACATAAAAATGAATAGGATCATTGAAAGCATCATGTTTTAATGATATAACTCTATGCAGGATCTGACATAGTTTATTGCAGGTCTTTATCTTCCCAGGAACAATGCATGTTATGTATTGGTCTCATAATGGTTAGAAGTGGACAAAACCCTAAATGGAAGTTACTATGTGAGAAAGAAATGGAATGAATGAAAAAATTTGTAGCAGTGAGGTGATGATGAAGATAGATTGAGTAAAAATATGAAAATAAAAAGACCAGAAATGAAAATTTCAGAGACAGTGGTTGTGACAGAGAAAATATGAAAGATATATTGGTTGGTCGATGTGTGCTTGAGTTGGTTGGACAACTAGATCAATTCTAGTTAAATAGAATATATTCTATCAACAATATAATTCATGTGGCAAGAAAAATATAAATTCTCTTGGATGAATTTAAGAAGAAGTGTACAGTAAAGAACCATCTTGGATAAAGACAGATACAATTAGAAGCAATGTATTATCCACAGTGGAAACAGTAGGATGTATATAGTGGTATACATGGAATCCTGTAGAAATGATAGGGGGATTTATTCAGTTATGAAAGGAAGAGCATAATTGTAGGGGGAGTTACCAAAGTTTTTATATTGATCAATATCATATAGACAGAAAGATCATAGGAGGAGAAACCCTTTTCCATTGATGTCAAAGGGGGAGAGTAACTTCAGAGGAGAGAAGCATCATCACAGGGGGAGACTTTGTATGAAGTTGGTGTGTTTCCATCAATGACAAAAGGGGAGATTATTGGATATAGTTTCATTTATGTATTGTCATTGATGTCAACATTTGATGTCATTGATGTGATAATAAGTTGGTATGACAAATTTTCAATGATATCAACAATATTCTGTTAGCATATAATGGTTGATTTCAATCAGTTGGATGATATGAAGAGATTAAAGCTTAGAAGAGATGTCACAATGAAACTCAAAAGGGAAAGTGCATTATAGAAAAATGATTAGATCAATTCAAGACCATCAATACGCATGTGTTATATCAACAACAAGGATAGATTGCAGAAAGCGAAAGAAGAATTAAACGACATGCTAGTTCCAATCCCACAATTATTCTAGATCGTCAAATCTCATCGACTCAAATATAGATGACTATGATTGATCCACCAAATGATTATATTAATTCATATTAAGTCATGACTGTTGTATACGCAAATGCCAGATAAACGACAGGGATAGATTGAAGAGAGAAAAGGGAGAACTAAACATCATGTTATTTCTAATCCCACAATTATTCAGGACTGTCAGATATTATAGGTTCAAATATCGACAATTGTGGTTGACTCACCAACAAACGAACAACTTCAAATTGTGGAGCTTGGGTGAAGAATTAAGTCACTCGCAAGTTATGGTTCCTCAATCATACTTGATCGTTGATGTTCTTAGAGAGTCTTCTCGTCTGTTGGATCACTTTAAAGTGGAAAGATAGGATAACAAAGAGCTGAGATCTGAGATCTCAATTACCCGAATTTTCGTCAGTCATCCGATCACATTAAGTGAAAGGATAGGATAAGTGAGGTAAAAGGGATGATAATTTGAATATCCTAGTACCCGACAACCGTTGGATAATTTTAAAGTGGAAGAACGAGATAAGAAAGGATGGAAGGGGCGTTGGATTTAAACCAAGGCAAAGAAGAACCACAAACAGATCGAGTCATCGATCTAAGATCTTGATCAAATGAACATCATTAATTTTGGGTCAAAAGATGTGAGAAGGTTACGCTTTGGGAATATCACTTTGGAAGAATTTTTAAGTCAAGAGATCGAATTATCCGAAGTCCCGAAAGCTGAAGATCCGAATTCACTCTTAGTGGTCGATCTGATATACATTTCGTATAGTATTATGATTGTTAGATCAAGGAGATGAATATGTGTCACATTGAGAGATCTACGTCAACAGAACATGTCAACAAGGACATGTGGTAGAACACATCATCAAGGACATGTGGTAGACCACATCAGCAAGGAAACGTGGCACACTCAGATAATGACAAGTGTCAATATGAAATCGACATTTCAGGTATGTGTAAATCATGAATCTGAGTGACATGTGGTAGCCACTCGACACATGTCATGTGATAAAGTGATGTCAACAAGTTACGTCACTCTGGGATTTTTACTTATAGAGTTTCACCACTAGAAAATGTCCTAAGTCTCGAAGGCCGAAGTCTCGAAGTGGACATGAGTCATCCAATATGAAGAACACTTCGGGAGCATTCTCAACCGTTGATCAATTACAGTGGAAGGATAGTGTAAGTAGAAGTGTCGAAATCATGAAGGAAATTTTTCTAAAGTCCCGAAGGCCGAAGTGTCGAAGGCATGAAGGAAAATTTCCCGAAGTACCAAAGGTTGAAGTGTCAAAGTCGTTAAGGACAAAGTCCCGAAGTCCCGAAGGAAGAAATCTTGAAGTGGACACGAGTCGTCCGATTTGAAGGACACTTCAAAAGCATTCTCGATCGTTGATCTAGAATAGTGGAAGGATAGCGTAAGTAGAATAGACAAAGTCCCGAAGTAAATAATGGCCATCCATCTCAATGATTGATTAAGTCCCAACCATCGGATTAAGCAGTGAAATGATAAGTGTAAGGATCAAATATGACCATTGATCTGGTTCCATGAAATAAACGTAAACCATCTGATTTGTTTGGCGAAACCATATTTAGAAGATTTGAAATGTTGCAAGTCCCAAAGTCTCGACTGTCATCCATATCATCGGGAGATTAAATCATGACCGTTGATTTAGATAAGCACTTAAGCACTCGTTTGGCCTAGTGTTTGGTCATCATCGTTGGTCATGTGGAATAAGAGATATAAAGGAAAAATATAATATGTCGCTAAAGTTGATAAGCCCGTGGTTTTTTGTTATCGGTCACATGTAATAATTTGAAGGAAGCACCTCTGCAAAAACCAGTGTCTGCAATAATTGTAGAGATTCGGGATCGAGTTAAAAGATTAAATTGATCCATATTTGTGATCAATTTATGAAAATCCTTCACAGTAAGAATAATAAACTGTGATTATGGTTAAGTTAGACGAAGAGGTCTGATGGTCCAAACAAAGGGACATGGCATATCAAACTCATGTCGTTCTAAAGAATATATAAACAAGAAAGAGTGGTGAGAAGAAAGAGTCTTTGTAGTCCAGATCAGAAGATCAAAAGCTGAAGCAGATTCCAGGAAGGAAATCTGAAGATACTTATGCAGTGAGGGTGGAAGGGAGGAGAATGGAAGGATTCATATCCTTACTAAGAAAATTGTAAAAGATAAGGGAGTTGGATCTTCCTAGGGTTGGTGCCCTAAATACAAGGGAGTTGGTGCTTCCTAGGGATGGTGCCCTAAATACAAGGGAGTTGGTGCTTCCTAGGGTTGGTGCCCTGAAGAAGAGGAGTTGTGTCTCCTAGAGTTGGTTCTCTAAATAGGATTGGTGTCCTTCACTATTCTTTATAAAACCTTGTAATTGATTTTAAATATATTTATATAATTCATTTTACATACAATTCATTATTGATTCATTGTGGTAATTAATAAAATATAAAAAGTAATTGCTAATTGTTAAAAAGGGTAATACTGATTAACCCCCCCCCCCCGCCTCTCAGTGTTCCAAAAACACTTCCCTTGATAACGGAGTTCACCCGGTGTGGTCTACCTCTTAGGGTTATGCTCCAAACCCTGACTTGTAAGGCCAAAGTCCCTTTTTAATGACAGAAATAAGAGATCGGAATGTGATCAGGCATGTATACAAGATTCACAAGTTCTCATGTTCATGAGGCATCCCTGATGCTAACATGGACATCATTCCCACATACTCAATACATTAAAAGAGGAATAATAAAGGATAACCCCCATCATCATGGAGAAATAAAGTTCCTTACATATGCTTCTTAGATCCAAGCATATATATGCAGCCCATATAAATATCCCAAAACTACGAGATTTGAAACTGCTTCATTGGCCAATTATCATGAAAATGCCACAATTTCTCTATGACATGTAACTAATTGGTTTTATGTGGAATAAGAGAAGAAAAGAAAGGATAGAAGGAATAAGTTGGTCATGCTGCCTTGCTGCCACCTCTCCATGCTCCTTTAGAGCTGTAACACACATGTTATGCTGCAACATTTAATGACAAAACAACATAATGAAAAACATGTTTACATTGGCTTCTCCAGAACTTAGCTTGTTGATCTGAAGCTCTTCTAAAAAAATGGACTTGATCATTGGATTCGCATTGCTGAATTACCTAAAAACAATTGTCAAATCATCTCCATCAGACAAAGGCACCTTCAGGCCTCCTCTAGACCTTTGTCTCAATTTGTGTGCAACTTTGTGCAATTAATACATTGTGCCCGTTATGGACGTGGTTGGGCTGACGTGCCCCCGTGCATTGGCGAAATTCTCTTTTAGTTAAAAACCAGGGAGAATTAACCAACAAAGGTGTTGGACAAGTTGGTTAGCCTGCGTGTGTTAAGGCATAGAGGTAGGGGGAGGTCCCGGGGTCAAGCCCATAGGCCTCCCCATTTTGGTTCATTGTTATAACTATTGGTGTAAGTTTGGTGGTGCTCTAACTCTAGTGTATATGCCAAATATGGAAGGACCTCTACTATATTTTACGGGGTCTATATATATATATATATTGGATTTTTTGTCACAGGCCATCCTTGGGCATTTCAGGGGTTCCACATGGATCCCTCTGGTAGGGCCATCTGGCACCCTCTAATTGGGTCACGTGGAACCCAGCTATTGGCCCATGTTTTCCAGTCACTTGCCATGAAACTACTGACTATACATGCCACATCATCTTGTACAGATTTCCATGTCACTGTATGGACTGCCATGCCATCCTGCCACATCACTATCTAATTGATCCATGGATCGTCCCACAAACACCAAAAATGGGTCACATGTGGTATCCTCTAGTGCTGCCACATCATCATGATGATGTCATCATGCCATGTGTTTCCTTCCTACTCCTACCACGTGTATTGTACGGATGCTGATGTCATCCATACAGATGTTGACTCATCCCCTGATGACTGGGATGGGTTGACCAAACTTTTATCATGAATGTATTTCGATCCATAACTTTGTTTGAAGAGTTGTTTGCACCATTGGAAATATTACGACGTGCTCTTCACAATAATGACATTTTTACTGAGTTTTGGGAACTTTGATTTTTTTTCCCTTTCTCTGCCTGCTGAGGCCATTCTGAGCCCTCTAGGACACTTCTCAAACTTATGTGATGTTCCCTAGATCCATCAGGATCATACATTGTATCACCCTTAAGAAAATGGAATAGTGGAAGTCTTCAATACAATATTGGAGAATGCATTGATAAAGATATGTAATGTAGGATGGGATGATTGAGATCTAAGGATTCTAGAAGTGATATGGGCTTATAGGACTACATGAAAGATGTTGACATGTCAGAAATCCTTTAGATTAGTCTATTTTCATGAAGAAGTCATGCCTATGGATTTTATTGTACCAATTCTACGCATTGTTGCAATGACAGAACTTATGGATTTCATCCCAGTAGAAGAAATATTATCATAGTTAATGGTGTTGGAGGAAGACTGATTTGTCACAGGGTTCCATCACCAAGTACACAAGACACATGAAAAATATTGGCATGACAGACACATCAAGCAAAAGAAGTTCTATACATGAGGATTAGTATTTCTCTATGACACCAAGTTTCTACAACACCTTGGGAAGTTCAAGATGCATTTTTTAGGCCCATATGTGATCTGATATGTAACAAAAGAAGGTGTTGTTCAATTGGAGAAGTTGGATGGAGAAATTGTGGAAGGAATAATTAATGAGAGTCAAATGAAACTATACAGGGATGGCCATCCTTCCATGCACTAGGGTGAATGTGCAGTAACCTTATATATGTATTATAGTGTAGATAGAAAAAGAAAGAAAAAGGTAGAAAAAGAAAAGAAAAAGTAAGTAGAAGAGAAAAAGCAAGAAAAGGATTCAGGGAAGAAGTAGAAAGTTGAAGAATGAATCAACGCTCAAGGAGATAATATTAGCAAGTAAAAATGATAACCAAGATAATTTCATGGAAAATAAAGAAGTAGGAAGAAGGGTGCACATATAAAGGAAGTAAGTTTCATAGAGAGGATATCATGCAGAGAGAGGAGATCACATAGATAACAATTAAGAGCATTAAAGAGGAAACACGATATGAAAAAGAATTTATGAGGAGACATCATGTCAAAACAGTGGATATGGGTATTAATAAATGGAAATTACCACATAAATCATGAGATACTGAAAAATTTAGACCAAGATACTTTGGAGGATTCAGAGTTAATGCAGGGTTAAGACAAGTATTGAATGAAAATTACTAGTGGATTAGACAACCAGTTTAGGCTCGAATATAAGTTAACCACTACCAATAGGTTATCAAATCAAGAGAATGGTTGACGAGGAAAGGTTACGGTCGATTATATTTTGAATAAAGAGTTGAGTGAGGAGGAGTTGCAAAGCCAAGAGAGTGTTGTAGAGTAGGTGTTAGTTGCAGGGAGACTCTTGCAAAGAGAGATTGAACCACCCAAGGTGGCATGGGCATCAACATCAACACCAAGGAAAAAACAAATTTAGTGAGTAGCAGTACGTATAGTTGACGATACCCCAGGGGCATCCTTATAAGAGACGATATTTATAAGAGATTACATACCACCAAGGAATGATACAACCAAGTGAGTCAGGTTGTCAAAAGATTATAAGTATCCGTTTGTGGAGCCAAAAATCCTACCTCGAGTGATTGTGGAGGATGATATTTTAGGTTGGTACATAATTTAAAGTATGCATACCATGATATTAAGGATGAGAATAAATTCCTAGAGCTAGCCTCGAGAAAGTTTTTGAAGAGATACTTCAATGCAAAAACACAGATGATCATGATAGAACCATAGATATGGGCAATAGGGTTGGAGAAAGCTGGCACCCTAAATTTATTCAACATACCACATTTCAGAAGGAGAAAAAATATCATTGCTTGTGTTAATATGTTGTTGAGGTGCATGCACAAAGGTTACTTATGGCTTGATAGGATGGTCTCCCTTGATGCAGATTTGATTGTGTCAATTATTGGACTACCATCGCAAGGGGAGGACCCTTCACTATTATTTTTAGATAAGAAGAATGAGATTGATTTATTAGAGATCGTGGGAGAGAAGTTTCATACACACAGAGGAGTGTGCAGTTTAGATATAGCAAGCATATAAGACCCTACAATGAGGTTTATGACATAAGTATTTTCATGTAATTTGTTTAGGAGGTGTTGGAAGGACCAAGTACTAGAGACAACAATAGTGTTAGCTTAGAAGTGTATCAAGGGTGTGTAGATGAACTGGATGATTTTTTTTCTCAACTGGTTCTTGATCAACTATGAAGAGACACAATATAAAGGCATTGAATTTCACGACATGTGGTTATTAATTTTAATTTCATTAGAAACATGGAGGGAGTCAGATGATGCACAATTTTTGGGAGAAAAAGAGAAGTCATGCTTGGTTGCAAGATATAAGAACTTGTGGCATATTGTGCATAAGGAGCGATAGTTAGAAAATAATATTTCTTTTTATAATTACAAGGAGACCGAGAAGTGTATACATGATACACTGCAGATACAACCACATATATTAGAAGCATATAATTCAATTGCATTGTTCAATTAATATATCCACCATCTCTACATTCTAGAAAAGAAGGATGCAAGAGAATAATGGTTGGACATGATGTACATGATAACATGGTAATAAATGGGACTGATCATGGAAGACTGGGATGGAAATTGAAAAATCCCTTCGACTGAGAAACTAGAGACACAACAATTAGAGATTGAATAAACACCAATAAGAGGAGAAGCATAAGGTAAAGGAAATGAAAAAGGGAAGATTGTACTGCACCTAGGGGATAAGAGGAAATATATCAACAAAGGAAAATTAGTACCATAGAGAAAGAAGAGGAAGGTTGTGAAGGGGTCGATTATGTTAGTGATAAAAAATGCATTGGCATTTTTGAAAGAATGATGCCTAATATTGTAAGGAATATTTGACTAGCTTATGGGGATCCAAATGCAGATTTGAAAGCACCATTGGAAATCTTAGGATTTTTAGATGTCGATCGACTATTTAAGCATGCAAAACAGACTCTCCATGACTGAGAAATTTGATTTTTAAAAAACTCTACGCTTTCACCAGCGCAGAAGGCATAATTATAACTAGTTAGCTGGTGAAAGCTCTGCCTTTCACCAGCTAAGGAGCAAATTTTCAGGTAAATTAGCTGGTGAAAGCCTTTCACGGCCAGAATAGCCAAATTTTCGCCCAGATCGAGATTTTTTGGGTTTGAATGGTTTGAAATCTTCTTCAATTAGCTGGTTATGAATTATCAAATCAAAATCTGAAGGCCATTCTTGGAGATGAAAGTCAAAAGGGAATTTTTTGACTAGATTTGGTCATTTTCAAGGGAAAAATGATAGGGATCAAATGACACATCACCCAATTCAAATTTTATCTTTGGAGGACCAAATCAAACAGCGTTGGGAGGCTAAAACTGCACTTCATCAACAATCTACTATTTTTAGAGATCATTAAATAGGACCTTTCCTATTTTGTTTTGATTTTCCATTCTAGATCCATTTTTATAGGATCTCATCCTACACTTGTTGTATCTATTTTGATTTGACTATTTTTAGTAAATATGATCCATATTTAAAGGATCTAGATTTCATCTTGTAAGGCTATAAAGCCAAATACATTTGGAGCACTAAAGGGGTCAATTCTGGATGTAGAAATTACATTCTTTGTAATAGACTTTCATGATAATACAGTGGACAGTTTTCTCTCTTTATTGATGTCAGATTCCTCTCTTCTTCTATACTGTCATTCAAGTTGTCTTAACTGTCATATGACTGTTATCTCATTGTTCAGTTCACAATTTGAATGTTAGTTGATTTCATTGTTTATTAAACCCATCCCTTAGCATCTGGTTTATAAACATTGGTTTCTTCACCCATTTTTAAGCTATTTATCTGATTATCAGTCCTTGAGAGCACTGACTTATTTGATTATTGTTAGTAGTCTAGATACATTGTTGTATTTCATTTATCCCATTGATCCATTCATTACTTAATCATAAATCCATTCATTTTATAAGTTACCAAGCATCCTTAGCCGACAACCCTACGGAGTTTCTTGGAGTGATAACAAATTGGCGTCGTTGCCGGGGAACAGAGAATGAAGCAAGCTTCCCTAGGAGACGACATAGTTTCAGCTTTTGATGATAGACAAAGGTTGAGCATTATATTGGTTGTAAGCATCTATCTACCGACTCCACGTTCAAAGAATCCAATGGGGAGGATCCTGTTGATAAAAGATGAAGAGGCTCAAATCAAAATCCTGGTATCAGTTCATTGGTTTGCTTCATGAACTGTTGTTGTTCTTTATTACCTCTTTCATTCTTTTCCCTTCGTGTGTAAAGAGAATTATTTTCTATTTTGTATATTCAGAAAATCATCATCCTTCTTGTATATATCTATCTTTAGAAGAGGAAATCCTACAGCCCTGCATTGTAGATGTAGATTCAGTGGCTTTACCTCAGCCCATTCACAAAGATGACCACTGTATTTCTTGTCCTTCAAAATCTGATAAGCCATGTGACCTTGAAAAGTTAGAAATTGTTTCAGACCTTGTCCAGATCTCAGCCCCTCTTGTCATAACTTCTGAACCTTGTCATGAACTCGTTAACTCTCATGATCAACCACATCTTTTAAAGTTAAGATCCGGATGAAGATGTTCAAGCATTTAAAGCTGCCCCTTCTTCTTCATCCTTATCCTGATGATGGTTATGAATATCTCCCTTGGTTTTCTGGAGAGAATCAAGATTCAGCTGAGAGACACGTGGAATCCTTTTTGGATTTTGTTGATCGTTTTCAGCTTGCTCATGAAGATGTGATCATGAGATTTTTCTCAAAGTCTCTGATCAAAGATGTTTCTGCATGGTTTAAAAGTCTGAGAGTTGATTCAATTGACTCTTGGACCGACTTCTCTAATGTTTTCCTAAAGTATTGGGGTGAATACAAATCTTTAGATTCTTACCTCGTTGATTTCTATTCTTTGAAACGAGAGCAGGATGAATCCTTGCCTATTTTCAATAGAAGGTTTTACCGTGTTTATCATGACATGCCTTTGGAGGTCCGGCCTACATATACGTTTTCCATGACATATTATATTATAGATCTCCATTCAGAACTTTCCCTTCTTCTGTTAGGACAGAAGTCTCCATCCTTAATCCAGCTGTTTGAAGATGCTCAAGAAGTCGAGGAAAACATCCAGCTTTCCCGAAGGATCCGAGATCGAGATTTCTTTGAAAATTTGCAAGTGCATGAGCAAGCAAAATATCAATGTACTTCAGATTTTGAGCAGGAGAGTAATGAGGTTGGGGCAGATTTGGGATAGCAGCAAACATGTAAGTTCAATTCAGTTTCAGGGTCAGATTTTTCAGTGTTTGCTGAGTATTCCAGAGACAGGTATGCATGTGAAGCTTATGATCAGTTCGTAAATCAGGAAGATCCAATGATGACTGATGATTGCATAGGAAATTATATGTTTTTAACTAATCCTTGTTCATATGATTTTAATAATGTCTTATCATCATCTTCTAAGAACTTTTCTGAAGAGGAAGTTGTGATGATTGATGATCAAAATTTGAGATCAAGGGAACAAGAAGGTGATCAGTTTTCCAGAAAAGGAACAACCATGGCTGAGCAGGAGGCTGCCATAGATGTGCAATTGTTTTCCGAGGAGAAGCATGTTATTTATCTTCCTTTTAAGGATCCAGTGGAAACTTTCATGGACTTATACTTTTCAGAAAACCTGAAGATTTCATATTTCCTTAGTTTGCCAATGTTTATGGGCGACAGTTTCGAATCTGCGACAAATGCTATGAGCAACCCTTAGCTTTCAGATTTACAGACATAGGAA
>SNQJ01S0055935.1:153217-169682 GCA_010110895.2 Picea sitchensis
AAAGGGAGGGGGGATAGACATGGATTTTTTGAGTGTGTGAGAAGGAGGGAGAGGGAGAGAAAGGGAGGTGGTAGAGAGAAAGTAAGAGGAAGGGGGGAAGAGAGAGGGAAGGAGGGTAGACATAGGTAAAGAGATAAAGTGGGTAAGAGTGGGGGAGAGAGAGGAAGTGGGATACAAAGTGAGTGGAAGAGATGGGTAGATGTATGAGAGAGAGAGAGAGGGTAGAGAGATGTAATGATAGAAAAGGGGGGAGAGTGGAGGAGAGAGAGGGAGGGGGATACAGTGAACGAGAAATGGAAGGGGACACAAAGTGAGGGGGAGAGATGAATGCATGAAAGAGAGAGAGGGTGGGAGAGGGAGATAAGGGGAGGGAGGGAAAGAGCCAAAAGGAGTATAAGAGAGCTTGAGAGAGAGATGGAGAGATAGAGGGGTAGGATATAGAGAGAGGAAGGGAAATAAGGGGATGGAGGGAGATAGTCAACAAGAGTAGAACAGAGGTTGATAGTGAGATGGAGAGAGATAGATAGGGAGGTAGAATACGAAAGAGAGAAAGAGGGGTAGAGAGATAAAGATTGAGAATGAGAATAAAAACAAAGAGAGAGAGAGAGAGAAAGAGGTGGGAAAGAGTTGGGAGAGAGAGGGGGGATATATATATATATATATATAGAGAGAGAGAGAGAGAGAGAGAGAATGGATATAAACATATGGAGGGAGAGAGAGAGAGGGAGATATTCGAAGAGAGGGGAGATAGAGAGGGAGTGAATGTGAGAGTGTGAGGCATGGTGAGGCAAGGTCTAGGTCTAGGTCATGGTATAAGTTTAGGTATAGGTCTAGGTATAGGTCTTGACATGCCTTTCATGTCTATCTCAAGCCCATTTCTTGCATTACCATGCCTTGTCTTGCAATGTACCAAACTTGCCAGTGTGTGAGAGTGTGAGAAGGAGAGAGAGGAAGACAAAGAGGGGAGGTAGAGAGTGTGGGAGAGAGAGAGAGAGANAGGGGGGTAGAGATATAGGTCAATTTAGGAGAGAGGTGTAGATGTAGGAGGATAGAGGAGAGATAGTGGGAGGGAGGGGAAAGGATGAAAGGGGAGAGAGAGAGTGTGTGAGAGTGTGAGATGGGGAGAGAGAAATATAAAGAGGAGGGGTAGAGAGAGAGTGTGAGAGGAAGGGAGAGGGAGAGAGAGGGGCAGGTAGAAAGAGGGATAGTGAGATGAAGGGAAGTAGAGAGGGAGACATAGAAGGGGGGATATAGAGAGAGTTATAGAGGAATAAGGGGATACAGAGGGAGACAGAGAGGGGGAATAGAGAGAGAAAGAGGGACATAGAAAGAGTGAGACTTAGGCTAACAACGACGAGAGAGATAAAATGTAGGAGAGAGGTGGAAGAGAGAGGCGGAGTAATAAGAGATGGAGGGACAAAGGGGAAGAGAGAGAGGGGGGGTAGAAAGGGAGTGGGTATTAGAGTCTGAGGAATGTCAAGGAAAGGTCTAGGTCTAGGTCTAGGTCTTTCCATGCCTTGTGATGTTTAAGTATTTCCATGGATAGGTATTACCATGCTTAGGAGTGTGAGAGGGAGAGAGAGGGAGATAGATGGGGGGGTAGAGAGAGAGAGAGAGTGAGAGGGAGACAGAGAGGGGGGGTATATGTAGGAGTGAGAGAGAGGGAGGGGGATTGAAAAATAAATAATAGCTTCTAGGAGTGCCTGAATGTTCTTAGGAATGTGTGCATGTTCTTATAGCATGTGGATGCTATCAGGAATGTCTGGACATTCCTATAGTGTGTGCATTCTATTACGAACACGTGCACTCTCTTAATAACATGTGCATATTCTTTTGAATTCAATTTTTTTGGGGGCAAGATTGACAATGTGTATGTTGACTTAGTTTCCTTTGATTTAGATTCGGGTTGAAAAACCTAGTGGTTCGGTCTACAAATTGATAAGAACATCTATTTTTGTGAATATATCTCTTATCTCTATCTTTGATGTTATTTTTATATAGGCTACACAACTCAATTGTTGACGAAACTACATAAATAGATAGAGTTGGCTATAAAGATTCCAAATATATATATATATATATATATATATATATATATATATATATATATTTAAATTAATATTGTTTACCATTTTTAATCTATTTTTGTCTTCACATATATCAAAATCCTAGAATACACACCTCTCTTATTTATGCTATAACGTTGTTTTGGCTCAACCATTTCTCGAATGAGTTATATGCCACACTAGAGGAGACTAATCTCTACTATCTGAAAGAAAAGAAATTTATTTGAACCCCCTTAGCCTGGATGAACAAAAGATGTTGCAATTTCAAGGATATATTAACTTTGATAATTTTAAAAAAATACAAAATTAATATTATAAATTTCCAAAAATTACACTGCACTAACGGGTTCTCTACAATTGTACAATATTTTGAAAAGAAATTACATCGTTAAGGTACTCAACACCTGCACGAAAAAAAACATATACCTTATATTTTGTTGGAAAAATAACATATGATTGTTAGAAAAAATCAAATTTGACATAGTTATTCACAATTTCTATGAACAAAAGTTGTATATTGAAAAAGCTAATTCAATTTCCTAAGTTTCATCTTGTTACACCATATTCAAATTCATTGTAAAAGTGCCTTGAATAATCTCTCCAAGTTAACAGATTGTTATTTTTGCATCTAATATGTATAATGTGTCATGAGAGACCATCATCAACTTGCACTCACCCAGATCCTTTATACATTTTTAATAAAAAATCAATTTTATAAAATTTGAAACACTATATTTTTATTAATGATATCACATGCAAATTGTAATACAATTAATGTTTGTTTATATTTACTAGAAAAACCACATTAGTAAAAGTGATTTATATACTAATATACTTCTCTTGATATTTATTAAACTTTCAAAATTGATTTATTTATGATATGTCAGCTAATAAGAACATATCAAGAGCATTAAGGGATTAAGGGATTGGATAAACATTTTAGATTTCATTTTAGATATCAATGCTCCAGAGCCACATATTAGCTCATTTGTAGAGAAACTATATCCGATAAAAGCAAATCAATTAACACAATGAAAATTTCATAGTAGATGGCAATGCTTCAAGGCCAGCTCATTTGTATTTGTTGAGAAAATATATTCTATTAAATAAATTAACACATGGGTGGTCCTTTCTGTTCAACTAAACATGAATAAGGAAAAGAGAAAACCACTAAAGGTTTTTTGAACCCTAAGTTGAACGAACTCAAATACCCCAGACAATTCATTGCTGAGAAATGCCTCATGGAAAGATATATTTCATTTTCTCTAAAGTGAAATCACCGGTATTATTGGTGGATGAAACTTTTTCACAAGAGAGGCACACGGTGACACGCAATCCCAATTTTAGGACTCTAAATTCCTGCAGCTCTTTCTGTAGTGTTTTGTTCTAGTCTGTAAGTGATTTTTTGCACCTATTCAGAAGTTAGCAGTCCATTTTTATTTGCTTGAGCTTACTCCTGAAACAAACTTATTACATTAGCCTTATGTATAATAGAAAACAACGTATAAAATACCCCTGCATATTAAAACTTTTCTGCATGAGAATATTGTCAAAGTTTTAATTTTCCAATTACACCGAATTTGTATATTCTCAATTCAACCTATTATGATCCTCTTGGCTAACAAGTAAATTACACTTCCAACTAAATTATGTACCATTAGTTTCAAAAAAACGTATTTCAAATACTAATTTTTATATATGAAAAGAATAAAAAGCATGGGCTAACCTTTATCGTATATTATGTAACCACACTTCCAGTTACATCGGCCCAAATCATGATAAGAGAGCAGACAGGCCTAGTTAGTAAGTAAATGGCATGAATAGATTTACGCATCGTATGCAAAATAGACTTACAAATCCTCCAAAAAAGAGGAATTGTAGGCCATCAGTGAACATCCATTAAGGCTGGTTGTGTTGGAGTTGGTAACATGGTAGAAATAATAGTAGGACAACCTCTATAAACTTCTTCATACATTAACAAAGCATAGTTATCTGAATAAACTGCAGAGTCTGATATTTACTACAATTTTGTTAAAAAATCTGGAAATCACAACAACTTACCAAAAATGCAAAATGTTCGAGTTTCAAATAAAATACTAAATCTTAACCCTAGATATGGATTAATCTGTACCATTAATGGCATAAGCATGAGGTTAACGAGGAGAAATCCATGCATAGGCGACATCTTCGTGCACACATGACATCTAACTGCAGAGATAGAAATCCATGCAGAAGTGAGCATCCTCACAGCCCCACTGAGAGGATGGGAGCGCAAGAAGATTGGTTGTGCTATGGCTTGAAACAAACGGGTCCATATTTTCCAATACTTATGAGGCTTGTTCAGTTACCGTCCTCTCAAACGTAGATGAAACCTTACGCAGTCGTGCTATAACTTGAAACCAACGGGTCCAGATTTTCCAATACCTTTTGTTCGGTTACCTTCCTCTCAAACACCGATGAAACCTTACGCATTCCATTACAGGCGTTCCACTCACCAAGTAATAGTTGGCTCCACTCAAGCCACGAACACTTGTAAAAAACTGCCTATAAAAAATAAAAATTTAAAAGTAAAGTGGAAATGGACATTAATAAGAGCATCTCTATTATTTTATATTTTTTTTATATTTGTGTAACTGCATTGCATTGCACAAGTAAATCTGGTGAGAATAGAACTTGGGTGAGAATAGAAATTGAGATATCTTTTACATATTTCCATTCATTTATAATAAGGTACTTGTCAATAGGTCTACACGGGAGACACCATCTCCATTATTATGTTAATCATTTTAATCATTTATTTTATTTTAATGACCACTTATTTTATTTTAATGGCGAATAAAAAAAATTCATATATATGATATTTATAACTATAATTTAATATTAATTAAGTTTTAAAGTAAAATATTGAGTGTTTTATGTATTTTTAAGTCTATAGACTACACCTATTAAACAGAGCTAAATTAATCAATTTTTTAATAAAAAATAGACAATCTATTAGTGGGATTTAATGGTTAAGAGCATGTGTTTCCTCATAAAATATCACAAGCTCAAATCCATAGGTACAATACAATTCAGAGATAGGGTATGCATACCTCCATAAACATCGACAAACAAAGGTTTGACAATTACGATGTTGTTGTTGAGGCCACTTCATCTTCATCTTTCTTATTGTGTGGATGATATTGTGGTCAAAGCCATTTTCAACTGTTGGGAAAGAAGGTATCCTTAAGTACCAAACACACTACTGTGGTTTCACTCTATGGTTTTCATGTGTTGTGTTAGCATTCGAGAGTCACCCTCACATTACGAGAGGATAAGCCTAGTACCCATCAGAATGTTTGGTGGATGTTTGATTTATGTGAGTGGAGGTCAAATGGGGAAAACTCAATACATGAATGATTCAACAGAGAACTGGACAAGAAATGTGTAGGGAAGTGAGGACCTCATTAACTTCAGTCCGTGAATTGAGTTTAAAGGTGAGTAGATGGAAGAATTAGTGAGAGAGGTGAACAAAACTGCTATGGGTGTCGGCTTCCAAGCAGCTTGGTGAAGAAAAACTCAGGCTCAAGACTACTCTTCAACTCAATATTTAGACACTGAAATATGTTCAAACAACACAGTCACAGCAGCATAATGATCAAACCTACATCACAATGTGACTACAACAACTCGACTGGATCCTCCATGCCTGAGCCATTCAGCGTAAGAGGGAATAAGAAAAAAATTAATATGACTAAAACTGGTCATGACAGTACTGTAATCAAACCTACATTACAAAAACATCAGAACCCTCGATTGGATCCTCCATGCCCAAGTGTTTTAGCACATGTTTTATAGAGAGATGGGGGAAACTGACTTCTATTAATGCGAAAGTCTCAAATTTGTTACATAACAAGATAACATCTTCTAGCATAAAAAAATTACAAAATCGGGAGCCCTACTCAACCAATTGTACCCTTTAACAAAATATCAAAACTACATATATATACTCAGATCTGTCTACAACCACCAGGGGCACGATTGAGCCATTGCATTCAAGACTTTCCGTCTGCCTCTTCTTCTATCAGACTTTGCATGTATCCTTCTATCAAACATGAGCTCAGGTCAGCATGCGCTTGTAGGAAAATCCATCCACAGGGGAACTTCAGGCCGACAATATGCCTCCATGGCCAATCCTTCCACACTTTCCATTTATGGGGTGAGATGAGGTTTCAACCACCACCCCTCCTTCATTAAATGATCCTTTCATTGGGAACCGGACGAGGCTTAATGCCCCAAGAGATATTACACGTCGTTGGTGGCTCTTCGAGTTCACCCAATGCCTTGAAACCATGACGGTCTCACTTTGAAATGAACATGGGCACCCTCAGACTTTACTGCAGGTCTCCTGAAATCAACACCCTTTCCTTCGCACTCCCAAAGCTTTTGGTACTATCTTCTTCTGCATGTGACCTCGGGACATGACCTGACACTTATCTCTAAAGAACCTTTAGGATTTCTCTTTTTGGAGATTTTCACTTTAATCGACTAAATATTTCCCGATGCTCGATTGACGAAAATGCCTTACTCAGATCAACCATTAGAGTGATTTTTCCTTTGACGGCTGCAATTTCTTCCTCGAAGTTCTATATTGGCTAGCTTTATGCACTAGGCACCAACCTTTCCTCCTAGAACCACTTTCCATAGGACCATGGGCTATGACTAGGCGTCTATCCTCAAAGGCGCTTCGAGATTTCTCTTTTCCGTGATTTTCCGCCTCGCTTCCTGCAAAACCTCTGATTCACAAAACCGTGAATCTGTTGATCTATCACCACGTGTCCTTCTGGATAAGAAAATCCATCTTCACTTCAAATTTCATGGTTAATGAAGTTTTCCTTTACCTCTGTTCAAAACTCCCGAAAGTCATTTCCGCAAACCCTCGAATCGACTGCCATGTCCCACCTTCCAACCAATGACTAGGATATTTTTGTGGATCCCTACCTTTAGGAATATTTGACACACCCCACTTCACAACTCCCGATTTCCGAATCATGAATTGTCTTTACACACGAAGATCAACGGTCCTCCTCGACTGACGATCAATGACTTAGATCATATCCTTGTTCTACTTTTGAAATTTTGGACCTCGGAGAGTTCGGGACTTCGGCCTCAGAGAAAGTCGAAGGGAGAAACACCCATAATCCTGAAACCCAAAATCCAAAATGGATCATGCACATCCGCTAAGGAAGGAAACACGACATTTGATCTTCAACTTCGAACCTCTGTCTAATGTTAAACTTCACACAACTTTATAATCTCGATCGCTTGAGGGCTGCAAATCTGAACTTTGAATGGAATCTCTTCTGCTGAAAACTAAACTTGCTTTATTTCTTGATTCGAGTCCATATTAGATCGTTTTAAGTGTTGTGCTTTGTACTCATGGTTGTGACTTGTGTAAATAAATACTTGGACGACTAGCTTAGGAATCATGAAAACAGAAGGATTAGTGACATAGGTAAAGGATATGGGTGTTCAATCTTAGGAAAAAGAAGAGAGCTTTGGGCCAAGAATTTTTCAGGTAGGTCATCAAGGGAGAACAAGTGGCTTAAATAAAAGGGGCGAACAAAATGACTTTGTTGGATGAAGGGAAAACTTAAAGACATGGCCTTCGAAAGAGAGAGAGAGAGGGCAAGGATATAGACTCGAGTATTATCGACACACACTTACATCCCTTGACAACCTTATGTGATAACATTTGGCTCCACAGGGGATGGCATGCTCCCTGTGAGATGCCAAGAACGCACAGTTCCAGTGCCTTAGCTATTGGTCTATGGAGTCTAGCTCAAAAATTTTGTTGAAGGAAACAGGGAAATATGTACACTACTTTACTAAAAAACAAAGAAAAACACATGGGATCCAGAAGGAGATTACTTATATACAACCCTAGGGTAACTTATTTTTACAAAGTGCTAGGTGAAAGAAAACTTCCACCATAGCCACCCAGACTGTCTGGTAATATAATTCTTCTTTTTACTGCAAATGATCCAAAAAAGGCAAAGGAAGGATGACAACATAAACAAAACATGTCTTGGAACACTGACAACACCCCCAAATGATGATAAGATGAAAAATTTTGCACACTCCAATGCTTTTGGAAAACACAACTCCATATATAACCCCATAGGGTCACAAAATTTATAATCAAGAAATCTCAACTAGTAAAAAATTACCTCATGTCCTTCATTGTTGCTCATCCGTCATTTGATGTTCTCAGAGTGTATAGGTGGGTGGAGAACTAATGCAAGTTGGCTACTCCCAGGTGATATCTTCTCATTTACAGGCTTTGGACAGGAGATAAACTACACCTTTATCTCTTCCATTTCTCCTTCATGGCTCTGCCAAGGATCAGATTCGTAATCATCATATACAAGAACCATGGAAAATATATGCTCTTCGTCATCTTTGTTGGGATATTCATCAAAAGTTGGTTGTTCTTGGTCAGTACTTGAAATCACTTCTTCATCATAAGGAGGTATGCCAAAAACATCTTTCTCATGAACTGTAATATCCTCTACATTTTCTTCATAAGAGAGGCAAGAAAAATCTGTCTTCAATTCCTCTATTCTTGTAGAAAGTGATTTTACTAGATTTATCATCTCATTCGAGATATACCCCTCATCCTCACATATTTCCCACGAACGATCTATGTTATGAACACCATCTCTATACTCCTCACAATATTTATGACATGCTAACTCAAAGGAATAATACCTTTGACAATGATCATTGAAAGATGCATGAAACTGTTCCAGGGTGGAGATGCTAGTAGGGCGCAAGGGGTGATACCACTCATCAGCATCTCACACTAATGAGAACATGAACATCTTCAATAATACATCCTCATGATGTATTTCCCACTGATGCATGAGTTCATGAAACTCATGAAGATTCTTGGTAGGTTTGTCATCTTTATGTTCTCTAAATATGGGAAAGAAATCACCCCACTCATCGACAGTAGGAGCAACATTTGGAAAACCAGGAACAACATAGAAATTAAAAGGGGAAAACCTTCAAGCCAAAATGGCTTCCATCTAAAAATATGACTTCTTAAAATTGTGGAGTCGCAACTGGATCCTTTAAACATGGAGTCGCCAGGTGAATGATATGCAGTCTGAAAGTGTTTGATCTTTGTTCACCATCAAAGACCATATATGGTCATTATCGCTCTCCCAGGGAGCTTTTCAATCTGGGACAGCAGCTAAAAGCCTTATTGAAAAATATTTCCTTTCTTAATAATCTTCTCTGGATCAATGTTAGGTGTAGCTAGAGGAAACTGTGGAGTAGACCTCGTGTGTCTGCCTTTAGGAGCCACAAATGAAACAGTAGAATCATCAGGTGCAAGTTGCAATATTCAATGGTACTCATATCTGATGCACCTTTAGAATCAAGACTCCTTTGTCATTCTTACCCATGGAAATGTCTTCAATTCGTTCCCCGAAAATGATGCCAAGAATGTTAGCACTAAGTGTCACCCTCATATTGCAAGAGGATAAGTCCAGTACCCATCAGAATGTTAGGTGGATGTTTGATTTATGTGAGTGGAGGTCAAATGGGGAAAAATCAATACAGGAATGATTCAACACAATATTGGACAAGCAATGCATAGGGAAGTGAGGGCCTCATTAACTTCAGTCAATGAATTAATTTTAAAGGTGAGAAGATGGAAGAATTAGTGAGAGAGGTGAACAAAAATGCTATGGGCATCAGCTTTCAGGTAGCTTAGTGAATAAAAATGCAGGCTCAAGGATTCTCTTGAACTCAAGCTTCAGACACTGAAATATGTTCAAAAAACACAATCACAATAGCATAATGATCAAACCTACATCACAATGTGACTACAACGACTCAACGAGATCCTCCATGCCCGAGCCATTCAACGTAAGAGGGAATAAGACAACAAATAATCTGACAAAAACTGGTCATGCCACTACTGTAATCAAACCTACATTACAACAACATCACAACCATCGACTGGATCTTCCATGCCCGAGTGCTTTAGCACAGTTTTTACAGACAGATGGAGAAAAACTGACTTCTATTAATGCGAAAGTATCAAATTTTTTACATAACTAGAGAACAACTTCTGGCATCAAAACATTACAAAATTGAGAGCCTTGCTCAACCAATTTACCCCTTTAACAAAATATCAAAACTACCTATTTATACTCAGAATTGTCTACAACAACCAAGGGCATGATCAGGCCACTGCATTCAAGGCTTTCCATATGCCTCCTCTTTTGTCATACTGTGCATGTATCCGTCTATCATACGTGAGCTCAAGTCAGCATGGGTTTGTAGGAAAATCCATCCGTAGGGGAACTTCGAGCTGACAATCTGCCTCCACGACTAGACTTTTCACGCTTTCCATTTATGGGGTGAGACGAGGTTTCAACCACCACCCCTCCTTCATTAGTTTATCCTTTCATTGGGAACGGGACGAGGCTTAATGCCCCAAGAAAATGCACCAAGAACTGCTACACTCCATTGGCAACTCTTCGAGTTCACCCGATGCCTTGAAACCATGATGGTCTCACTTTGTAATGAACACAGGAACCCTCGACCTTTGGTGGAGTTATCCTAAAATCAACACCCTTTCCTTTTCTTTCCTAAAGCTTCTGGTACCATCTTCTTCTGCATGCGATTATGGGCCACGACGTGGTGCTTATCTCTAAAGAAACTTTGGAATTTCTCTTTTCGGGGATTTTCACTTTACTCGACTACAGATTTCCCGATGCCCAATTCACAAAAATTCCTTACTCAGATCAACTATCAGAGTTATTTTTCCTTTAACGACTATGATTTATTCTTCGAAGTTCTATATTGGATGACTCTATGCGCTGAGTGTGAACCTTTCCTCCTGGAAAATCTTTCCACATGACCATGGGATATGACAAGGCATCTATCCTCAAAGGCTCTTCGAGATTTCGTCTTTCGGGGATTTTCCACCTCACTTCTTGCAAAACCTCTAATTCAAGAAACTGCAAATATGTTGATCTATCGCCACATGTACTTCTGGATCGAACGGTCCAACTCCACGTCGTACTTCACACTTAACAATTTTTTCCTTTTCCTCATTTCAAAACTCCCAAAAGTCATTCTCGTTAACCCTCGAATCGGATGAGATCTTTTTGTGGATCCCTGCCTTCAGGAATCTTTGACACATGCCACTTCACAACTCCCAATTTCCAAATCACAAATTGTCTTTACACAGAGAGATCAACGATCCTCCTTTATTGACGATCAATGACTTAGATCATATCCTTGTTCCACTTCGGAACTTTGTGACATCGGAGAGTTCGGGACTTCAGGATTTAGAGAAAGCTGAAGGGAGAAACACCCATAATCCTGAAATCTAAAATAGATCATGCCCATCCACTGAGGAAGGACATGCGACATTTTATCTTCAAATTCGGACCTCTATCTGATGTTAAAATTCATGCAACTTTATAATCCCGATCGCCTGAGGGCCGCAAATCTGAACTTCGAATGGAATCTCCTCCGCTGAAAGTAGAACTTGTTCTCTCTCTCTTGATTCGAGTCCATTTTAGACAACTCTAACTGTTTCATTTCGTGCTCATGGATATGGTCTATGTAAATAAATACTTGGATGACTGGATGGGGGCTCGGAAAAACAAAAGGATCAGTGACAAAGGTAAATAAGATGGGTGTTCAATCTTAGTAAAAAACAAAGAGCTTCGGGCCGAGAATTTTTCAGGTAGGTCAACAAGGGAAAACAGGTCGCTTAAACCAAAGGGGTGAACAAAACGACTTTGTTGACTGAAGGGAAAACTTAAAGACATGGCCTGCAAAAGAGAGAGAGAGAGACAGGGAAAGGATATAGACTCAGGTTTTATCAGAACACACTTACGACCCTTGACAACCTTATGTGATAACATGTTGGAAGACGAAAAACTGCATGTCTCGGACAAACTTTGATTTGGTATATATAGGTTATGCGATAATAGTTTGACCCGCTAAGAAATTTTGATATTTTTATTGAAAACGAACATTGATTTCTTATATATACGATTTTCAATAAATATTTGACATTTTTCTTTAAAATAAAATTGACATTTTGTGTAAAAGAAAATTGACATTTTGCTTTTAAAAAGGATGAAAGAGAAGGTAATTTACATAGCCCGTCTAGCGAATTTTGGTATGCTTCTTAAAAACCTGAGAGGAGAAAGAGGAGGAGATGTATGTAGACCCTGCAGCCAATTGTAACATGTAGGATTGTAGCTAGGAAGACAATATTAAAATCTTCATTCCATCATCTATGTCGCCTATGCACATAGGTAGGCAGAGGATATTAATTCCTCAACAGGAAAATTTTGGTTGAGAAACCAGAAAGAATTTTTGATATTAGAGTCCAGAACAGAGGAAAGAAATGGAAAGATATCTTGAGGACCTCCAGTTCCTCGGCATAGTGGGAATCATTGGAGAGGCCCTCCAGATCCTTTTCTCCTCCACTAAACTGCTAGGGGTGGTCCCCCTAAGACTTGTTCTCCCCATTTCTTTCGCAATTCTGGGGCACCACTTCGTCTCATATTATCTGCAGTGTAAAATAAATTTGTTTGAAATGTATCTTGTGGTGACCGGAATGGAGGTCGTCGAGAGGAGTATGAGGGGATTGATATGGTAGTGGAAGGAACTTTTTTATCTTTCTAGCGGCCTACGCAGTCTTCGTTTTTTCCTTCTCGTTGTTGTCCACAACAATGGTTCTGTACACCATGGCTTCCATCTACACGGGAAAGGAAATTTACTACGCAAGGGTTATGAGCATCATTCCCAAGGTTTGGAAACACCTCATGGTGACTTTCCTCTAGTTTTTCATAATCGACTTTTCCTGTTACACGGCCTTCGTATGGGTTTTCCTCCTGCTCATATACGCCTTGATAGTGCACAATTTGAATTGGGTAGTTTTTCATTTTGGCTATATTCTTATAACCATCATTTTCTTCTATGTCCATGTGTATATAAGTATGGTGTGGCACCTTGCCTGCATTATATCCGTCTTGGAGGAAAAGTATGCCCTGGGCGGCATGCGAAAAATAAAGGATCTCATCAAGGGAAAGTGAGTCATGGCTTTGACGCTGGACATACTTCACCTCATATTCAGTGGAATTATTGGAGGGTTTTTTTGGTATAATGTCCTGAATGGGGAAAGCCATGGCGTGTTAAATATAATGTAACCTCAACAGGTTGACTGTACACTGGCAGCTGTCCTAGCCAGCTGTACTTTCTATTCTTGTTTTTCTTGAGCCTATTTAGCTTAGATATTTCCCTTTGCATAGTACTACTTCTTCATGATCTTCTTCATGTACTCGTTTTGTAATCTTCTTCTTATATTCTAATATACTGTTTTCTGTTCTATTATTTCTCTCTACATTTATTGCTTCACAATTTATCATGGTATCAGAGATACAGTAGTAAGCCTCTTCACACAGGCTCGAGAGCAACGCGATCCTCAAACAACGCAGAACTTACACGGATCTTGAGAGCATTCGACACAGACTTTTCACAAGTCTTGGAGAGTTGTCCATAATACTCTTGAAAGATCCTCGCAGGAAACTTCCACGAGGAAGCAGACCATCATACGCTCAAAAGATCAGCGTAAGAAGCTCACACGAGGTCACAGAGCGTACTACGCTCGAAAGTTTGAAGGAGCAGAAACATGAGAAGGAAGTAGAGACTGAGAAGGAAGAAATAGTAAAGATTCTTGTTCAATTTTCAAAGAATCATCAAAGATTCACGAAGAAGAGCTGCAGGAGACGGGAACTCTTGAAGAATTCTAAGCATTTATTCAAATTTGTGAAAGATAGTTGTAGAAAGAAGATGTGTTTAAAGAATTTCGGAAATCGCTCAAATCTATCAAAGATTGTAGCAGAGAACAAAGAACTCATGAAATTCTTTCAAATCTTTGAAAGATTCATGAATTTTTCTTCCGCAGGAGAAAATTCCTTCAAATATAGCAAAGATCACATCTAACGCGCAAAGAATAGCCATCGCGGCCATAAGATTCATCCTGCGAAAAGATCTGAGGCGAAAATCTAGGTCAGAAGGGACGAAGAGAGTGCGGAAAAGGTGAAAGAATTTCAACCATTAGATCTTGCGCAGAGGACCGACAGTCATTGGATCAGCGAGAAAGTGTAGGAGGTTTAGTCCTCTAGAGTGCACAGGAGAAATTCGACTTGTGAAGTCACGAAATCATCTGGACCATCCATCAAGAGACACGTTGCGAGATCTCGGCATTTCGCTGACTCACAAGGTGTAAAGGTCAGGAGACAACCATGAGAATTCGCGAATCGCAAAATCACGAGTTATTCTGGACCGTTGGATTGATATATATCGTGAGTCGTCGATCTGATCCAATTGAAAAATTGGGGATCGGGTGTTGGACGAGCGACTGAGACTGCTCTCCAAAACCCCGATACGTGAAATCCTGACATCACAAATCATGAAATCCCGAGAGGATTGTGAGTCGTCCATCTTAGAGAACAGGTGGCAGCAGATCCAAGTGCCATCATTTCGACATTTCAGAGTTCGGGATATCGGAGGTCTTGTTGATGAAAGGTCACGACACTCCACGGTGAAAGTCCCAAAATCCTGAAAAGATCACAGTTGTCCATTCGTTCGGACATGTGGCAGAGAAAGAGGAAACCGTCAGCATCTCGGCTACCGGGGTTTCAACTTGACAGAGCATTTGGAGTCGCAAGTCACAAAATCGCGAAATGACGAGGACTGTCTATCTTAAGGGGATGCGTGGAAACAATCTAGGCCTTCGGTGAAAGTCCTGAAAGGAAAGGGCCATTGGCATTTCGGAGATCAGGCGATCAAGAAGCCAGAGGTTCTCGACATCTGGAAACAAGAAGTCCCAAAAACCGAAATCGCAAACTCAAGAGTCACGAAATACTGATACGCAAATGTTTGAAATAATCTGAGTCGTTGATCTCAAATCAACACGGATCGTTGATCCTTGAAGCTAATTCGGCATTTCGGTAAATCGAAGATCGAGGAATCAAGGAGTCAGGAGAACTCGCTAACAGGGTTCGCGAAGTCGTGAAACCTAGAATCCTGAAATCCCAAAAGGATCTGGATCGTCAAATAATTAGCAGATCTGGACCGTTGATTGTCCAATAGGCACATTTCGTCATTTCGACATTTGAAGTCTCGACAGCACGAAAGAAGGACATCGGGACTCGACATTTCGGGAATTGGATTTTCGGAAGTCAAGAGACCAAAAGGTCACGCATTTGAGTCGTGAAACCAAAACTTGCAAAGTCCAGACTCGCGAAATTTTTAATCACAGAGTTCCGAAGTCACTGCAAATTACACGCAGGATATAGGTAAGTAAGAATTTTTTTTCTTTTTTCCTGTTTTGCTGAATTCTTTAAAAGATGGCGACATCTAGCAATTTAGGACCAACTCAGGGTCCGATTCTTCTTGGAAATAACTATGAGTTATGGTCTCTTTGGATGAGATCCTTCTTGCAAGCACAAGAGTGTTGGGATCTAGTGGATCATGGATATGTGGAACCAGATCTAGCAGCCCTGTCCGCCATGACTAATCAACAGAAAAATGCTCAAGCAACGCAGAGAAACATAGAAAATAAAGCTAAATTTTGGATTCAAAATTCTGTGGATGACTCAATTTTTTCAAAAATCACAGGCGCTGGTACTTCAAAACAGGCCTGGGACATCCTTAAATATTCCTACCAAGGAAATGACAGGGTCAAAAAAGTTAAACTGCAGACCTTGAGAACGTAATTCGAGACTCTAAGGATGACAATGTCCGAAAATGTGGATCAGTTCATGACCAGAGTCATGGGCATCGTAAACTAGATTAGACTGACTAGCGAAACCATCACTGATCAACGAATTGTTGAGAAAATCCTCAGAAGTTTACCAAATAAATTTGAAATGGTTGTAACAACAATTCTTGAATCCAAGGATCTGTCATGTTTTTCAACAGATGAAGTAATTGGTTCTTTGGTGACAATGAGACCAGACTGCATCTCACAGATGAGTCAATCGCCAATGCTTTCAAAACACAATTCTCCTTTAGCAGAGGGAGAGGCAGAGGGAAAGGTAGAGATCACCAAGGAAGAGGGAGTAGTCATAGAAATCCTCACTCCAGTGGAGGTATCAGACAACAATATCCGAATCAAAATTTCCAAGGTCAAAGACAACAACAACAAAATCAACATCAGAATTTCCAGCCTCAAAAAGGCAGAGGGAGAAGATCAAATGATAAATCAAGCATACAATGCTATTACTGCAAAGAGTATGGGCACTATGAATCTAAATGTAGGAAGAAGCAAGCAGATCAACTCTCATGCAGAGCACATATGTCAAATCACA
>SNQJ01S0055937.1:12290-23857 GCA_010110895.2 Picea sitchensis
CTGTAAGATATGCTCTCCCTCCCACGTGGCATCCTCCATTGGAAGACCCGTCCATCTAACCAAGCACTCCTTGATGATCCTGCTCCTCAATCTGCACTCTCTCTGCTCTAGTACCTCCTCCGGCACTAGCTCCAACTGACCCTCCTCATCCAAGGGTGGCAACTCCTCTGAAATGCTAACCTGTTGTCCCACGACCTTTTTAAGGCAAGAGACGTGAAAGACGTTATGAATCTTACTACCTTTTGGTAGCTCTAGCTCCTATGCCACCTCGCTTATCCTCCTGATGACTCTGTATGGTTCGCAGAACTTCGGCTTCAGCTTTTCTGCTACGCTTCTCTTCAAGGAGGACCGTCTGTATGGCTGTAATCGCAGAAAAACCAAATCCCCTACCTCAAAACTGTGCTCAACCCTGTGCCGGTCTGCATATATCTTTTGTTGGTTCTGAACTGACTGCAACATCTCCCTCACTGATTGAAGAATCCTCTGACTCTCCTCCACCCAGTCCTTTGCCCCTGTGACCCTCCTGTCCCCAAACACAGTCTCCATAAAGGAGGGTGCATTGTATCCATACAATGCCCTGAACGGTGACATCCTGATAGACATATGGTAAGTTGTGTTGTAGCAATACTCACCCATATGTAACCATCTCACCCAAGTGCGCTGCTGCCCCCCCACATAGTTCCTTAGATAGCCCTCCACCCATTTGTTGACGATCTCTGTCTGCCCATCTGTTTGTGGGTGGTAGCTTGTACTAGTGGCTAGCTCTGTGTCTGTCAACTTGAAAAGCTCCTGCCAAAATGTGCTGATGAAGCACCCATCTCTATCACTGACTATCTGCTTGGGTAACCCGTGCAATCGGAATACCTCCTTGAAGAACAACTCTGCTACCTGTATGGCCTTGTAGTCTGTGGGTATGGCGAAAAAATGTGCAAATTTGGTCAGTCTGTCGACCACCACAAATATACAGTCTTTGCCTTGCACTCTAGGAAGGCCTATAATGAAATCCATGGAAATGCTCTCCCATTTCTGCTCTGGAATGGGTAGAGGCTGTAGTAGCCCTGTAGGGTGTGTTTGCTTAGACTTGTTCTGCTGACAAGTCATGCACTCTCGTATGTGTTTCAACACATCATCCTTGAGACCCTTCCATGAGAATGTCTCCCTAATCTGCCTATATGTTTTGAAGTACCCCTGATGGTCTGCTGTAGGCGAATCATGACACACCTTCAAAAATTTCCCCTTAAGGGTGGATTCTGGAACCAAGTAGATCCAATCCTTGTAGAAAATGATGTCATCAAGAACTCGATATCTATCATCAATCACCTGTCCGTCCATCACCTCACAAGAAAATTTGTTTTTTGGAGTATTCCACCAACAAATGAGCTTTCCAATCTGTACAAATGTCCATCATCGAACATCCTGCTGGTCTCCTGGACAAGGCGTTTGCCACAATATTCCTTTTTCCCTTGACATACTCAATGTCAAAGTCAAAGGCTTGGATCTTTGAGACCCACTTCTGCTGCCTCTCACTGAGGTCTTTTTGATCAAGGAAATACTTGAGACTGTTATGATCAGTCTTCACTACAAACCTGCTGCCAACTAGATACTGCCTAAATTTGGTTAAGGCATGAATGATCGCTAGCATCTTCTTGTCGTAAATAGGATAGTCTCTTTGATTCATTGAGATTTCTTCTCTCAAACACAATGTGGTGGCCCCCCTGCATCAAAACTACTCCAATCCCCACCCCTGATGCGTCGCACTCTAAGACAAACGACTGCGAGAAGTCTGGAAGGGCTAGAACAGGGCATGTGCTCATAACCTCCTTCATTTTGTCGAATGTCTGTTGTGACTCCTCTGTCCAATGGAAAGCACCCTTCTTGGTCAAGTCTGTGAGTGGTGCTCCCAACTGTGAAAAACCCTTGACGAACCGCCTGTAGTAACTACATAACCCAAAGAATTCTCTCAGCTCTGTGAGATTCTTGGGCATTGGCCAATCCAAAATGGCCCTGATCTTTTCCTGATGAACCTGTACTCCCTACCCATTGATGATATGCCCCAAGTACAATAGTTCTCTCATGCCAAATCCACATTTGGATTCCTTGGCATATAAAGACCGTGCCTGCATAATATCCAAGACCTCCCCCAAATGTGCTAGATGCTCATCCCATGTCTTGCTGTAGATCAAAATATCATCGAAGAAAACCAAAAGGTACTTCCTCAACTGTCCTCTGAAGATGTGGTTCATGCAAGACTGGAAAGTGGCTGGTGCGTTGGTCAGTCCAAACGGCATGACCAAGAACTCAAAGTGTCCGAAATGGCATCAGAAAGCTGTCTTCTCAATATCTTTCTCCTTGATTCTGATCTGATGGTATCCTGACCGTAGATCAATCTTCGTGAAGAAGACTGCCCCATGTAACTCATCCATCAACTCATCTATGCGTGGAATAGGGTACCGATTCTTGATCATTTTTTTGTTGAGCACTCTGTAATCGATGCACATCCGTAATGTGCCATCCTTCTTCAGTACTAGGACAACTGAAGATGCAAAAGGACTCATGCTGGGCCTGATGTGCCCCATAGTGAGCAATTCTTTGATTGCTTTCTCAATCTTGTCCTTAAATTTCTTGGGGTGTCTATAGGGTGCTGTAATCATCGGTGTCTCCCCTGCCTCTAACACAATCATGTGCTCAAAACCTCTCCTGGCAGTCTCCCTGGTGGTATCGGTCCAAATACTGGCTCATACTGATCCAGAAGCTCCCTTATCTATGGATGGTACTGCTCCCTACCCTCTGAGTCCTTTCGCGTGGTGATCAAACACTCTGCTGCATAAGCCACATCACTGTGACGAAAGATCCTCTCCATCCTCTTTGTCGATACTGCTCGAGGTGCCCTTGTAGACATGCTTCTCAGCACAACTCTCGATCCACTGACATCTTTGAAGCTCGTGGTCAACGTCTGATAGTTGAACCCAATCTCCCCCAATGAATACAACCACTGTACCCCTAACACGACATCAGTATATGACAACTCAACTACATAGAATGTGTCTGGCAGGGTGTAGTTGCCTAGTTTGACCTCTAGGTCAGGGATCATGTCCAAGCAAGTCATCGTGTATCCATCTACCACTGCTACATGGAATCCCTCAAACTCCTCCGTGCGTAACCCCCTCCTGGCTACTAAGGACGCATCTATGAAGTTGTGGGTGGCCCCACCATCAACTAACGTTGTCATGCGTTGCCCCTGTATAAGGCCCTTGAGCTTGAGAGTGTTGTACCTGGGTACTCCTGAAAGGGTGGCTATGGTTTCCCTTTCACCTCTCTCCGACGTTTTGCCTCCTCCTTGGGTTGTGCCATTGTCGGTATCTGAGTTTTCTTCGACTGTTGCTCTTGCTCATGAATGGTCTCAGCCTCTGAATCACTGTCTGCCGATGCCTCAGTATCCTCATCCTCCTCCTGGCTGCCCGATTCCACTTCAATGTAGTGGATCTGCCCCTTTCCCATGCATCTATGCCCTGGGACCCACGGGTCTCTGCACGAGAAGCAAAGCTTCTTCCTCATCAATTCCCGTCTCGTATCATCATCTAACTTGGGCTTGCCCTTCCATTCCTTCTGTGGATTCTTCTGATCCCTGTCTCTCTGTGGTACAAAGGGTTTGGTAAATGGTTTAATTTTTGGCACGGAGTCCGCCAAGTCTCTAGTGCGTCTAATGGCATCCTGCAAGGTATGAGGTTGGTAGGCCTTCACCCATCCTCTCAAGGGTTCTGTGAGCCCTTCTGTGAATAGCATGACCAATCGGGGCTCAGATATGTCTGTCATTGCCACTGCTACCCTTTGAAACTCTGAGATGAATGCCTCTGCTGTGCTAGTTTGTCTCAATTGGGCTAGATCTCTGAAATGGATCTCGGGATCCCTCCTGTCAAATCTGTCCATGAGTCTCTTTGTGAACTCTCGGTAGGAGGTGATACGACTATGGCCCAATGTCACCAATCCATGATACCACCACTCTTGTGCTTCACCCTCTAAGTGTAAGGTGGTGAAACTGATGGCCTCTGTCTCTGTCATCTGGTTGAGCTTGTAGTAGGTGTCAAGCTTCTGTACCCAAGCTCTGGCGGTGCATTTGGACGATCCGTTGAAAGAAGGTATAGTGAGTTTACCAACTTTCTGGATGAAGTCAATGTTATGCCCCTGCTGCTGCTGCAACTGCGACCCTCCTCTCTATGGCTCTCTGGGCTGAGCCCACAATACTCGATCAAGGTCATATCCTGATGGAAGTCACAACCCAATGCTGCATACTCTCTCCGATACTCTGCAATGTCCTCTGCATGAGTGGGCGGTCTCTGTGCTATCGATGTCTATGCTGCTACCTGGGGTGCCCTCTGGAAAGTGGGAAACAACGGACGTGGGGTGCTCTTCTCTCTGCTTCTTTGTGCGCTTCTTCCTCTTCCTCTGAATTGGGAGGGAAAGGAGAAAAGTTAGGCCTAGACCTTCTTTCCTTGCGCCTACTGTAAGTGACATATTCGTCACCTACGTGCTCACGACCATCTGGTTCTTCTGCTATACTCATTGTCTTTAGTCACAGGCTGGCAAGACTAAAGCTCTGATACCACTGAAATATCCTTGATCTCGCTGATCAAGATATTTGCTATTGATCTAATGTTCTGTCTTGCAGATCTGATACACTGGGGGGTTTCTGGATGCGTTTCAGTTGTATGTTTGAGATCTTGATGGTTATTGCATGTGCATGTGGGTTATTGCATGTGCATGCAGTGTATTTATGGTTTAAACAACATATAAATAGTGCATGCAGAAGTAAAGAACATCAACTGCTCAATAACATGTATTATACGACGCAAGCATGGAAATACAATAGCATACTGGAAATATAGAATATAATCGTCAGCTAGATCTCATGGATCGTCACTGGAATACAAGCAAATAACATCAAAATACCCGTGATCAAAAGATGATAGTAGATATGATGTATGCACGGATAGATCGACAAAAATATGCGATTCCGGAGAAGTACGGTAACCGCTACCTGCTGGAAAATTCGTCCGGAAGAATAGACTGTCGGAATGCGCTGGAAACTGCTCCAATAGAAGCGCCTTGGCCTCTAGACTGAAATGGATGAGTGTCAGATCTCAGATATGGTCTCTGAGGCATTGGATCTGACCCCTAGGGGGTTTGTGCACCTCCTGGGACACTGGATGCGCCCCAAAGGATTCCACCAATGGAATTTGCTGCTATAGGGCTCAAAACGTTCGTCTCGCCAAATGCGGAACTGGGTTGGAATGGTTTTCCCGGATCTGCTCTGATACTCTGCATGCAACCCCAAATGTATGTCCGGAAGAATTGCGTCCTAAATGGATGGATGGTGCGCTATGAATGATTCCACCGTCGAAATCTGATGGGAAGTAGCTCAATCTAAGCGCCCTGGCTGGATCTCAACTCGGTCGGAAGGAAAATGTAATCAGAGCTCCGTCCTCGTGCAACTCCACAAACCCTCAATCTGACTTGCGCCCTCACTGGTTGAGCTGCGCCCCCTGTAACTAGACGCTCCTGAATGTCACGGTGAAATACCTGGATGGTATCTCCGATGGGCTAGGGTGTGTCTCTCAACACCGAAACCGATCAATGGTGGTGGTTTCCTCCAGAAATCCACAAAACAGTAAAGTCAAATCCTCTCCTTCTCTGGGAACTCTCAACATCAAATCATAACAATGCATAATAAAGATTTAGGTCAATTCCTCCCTTTATATCATTCCCAACCTAATTCACCATTGAACTCACTTAAGCTTGGCGCTTTTCCTCCTAAGGTGAATAATTAATTAATTAAGTCCCCCTTTAGCACCTTTTCATTCTAATTCTTTGTTGACTTAGGCTTAAGTGACTTTTCATAAGTATTTTGGCTTAATTCATCGTTTAGCCATCAATTCACCCTTATTTCTCCATCTTGTTCCCTGTTTGTGCCTGACTATAGTCTACGGGAACACATAGACTACTAAGTCACTCCCTGCTGGCCTATTCTAGGGAACGAGACATCACATTTTGTGGGCATGATGAAGTCTTTTATTCAGAGTAGATTTTATGAGGGATTGAATAAACAATGGTGGGGATTACAAATATCCTTTTTGGGATTAACTATGTCAAGCATTTAATACTCAAGTTATTTACTTTAACCATCTCCCATGAGTGTCATTAACTAATTTATACATACACAACTCAAGTGGGGTGTCCCCTTAAGAAGAGAGACATCCCTTCAATAGGGGGTTATGGCTCCACAAAACAAGGGCACACACCCGAAGAAGGTTATTAACCCATTATATCAAGTTTGACTAGGTTGGCCCTAACAATACCTAGTAATGCAATAAATGAATAAGGGATACAACCTTAGTGATAATTACAAGTACATAATGATACGTATGAACACGATGTGGCCACATGTACAAATTCCAACAATAACTCTAACACCCCCACTTATGCTGAAGATGGAGCCACATAGAGAAGTTATCACCATACAATATTACAAAATTTATTTCCCCCCTTAATGTTGAGTGAAGGGCCAAATCACCCCCACAAACCCCTTGAACTCCACATCGCTCCTTCATAAAAACCTTAAGATCATCAATAACCAACATTGAGCTCTAGAGCGATTTAGGTGAGAGATGTTGTAGTTTTGCAAAGACATCGAAATACTGAGTAATGTTGTGTGGTGGAGATAGTGCTCAAATGGTTCAACAAGAAACTCAATTGCATCAGATTCATTATGACAATAGTTAGTGATCTAAGTAAGAAGGGCTTGAGGTGGATGAGATTCCTCCTGTTAGCACACAAATGGACCAACAAGAAACTTTTTTGCATCAACCTAAGTGGAGATAGCCCATTTAGGTATAGGCCTTGACCTATTCGAAGGAATAGTAATTGGTATAAGGGAATCAAACAAGGTCTCACCCATTGAATAATGGAGTTGAACTATCAAGAGAATCTACGACATGAGATTGGATGAGCCATTGACAAGAGCATAGTCATCTTCAACATGAACAATTGGATGAGCCATTGACAAGAGTATCCTAAAAAATTAAAGAGACATTTGCAATAGAAAAAGTGGATGAGTCTTCAATGGGGTCCACATTGTCTATATGGGTCTGCCCAGATACTGTAGGAGTATTTGTAGAAGTAGAGAGAGGACCAACATAATACTGTGAATGAGAAAGGCCATTAAAACACAACATGAATCATTTGGAAGAGGACATGCATGGTGTCGAGAAGCAACACGATCCATGGAAAAGCATGATGCGTAGAATCTTATGAAAGAAGTAATGGGAAAGATCCTGGTGGATTGCTAGTAGGAACATTGTTAAAAATAGCCTCTCTATATTGAACCACCATGTGAGTGGTGAGGTCATGAAGGTGCTATCCACTATTTTTTTACTATAGCCAACTATAGTGTAGTAGGAGTCGAGAGATGTAGACGTGTTTTGCTTTTCATTCAAAGCATGGGTCCATATACTAGATCTGAAAATTCTAATATGTGAAATAGAGTGTTTGTTTCCATACCATTTCTCATAAGGAGTCATACAAGGGTAGGTGTGTTGTTGATTGCAGCTTCGTGAGACATCCTCCAGATTGTTCTCCTCTGGACTAAGTTGAGACATCTGTGTGAGGAAGCCCAAGTGTTGGGTGTGCCCATGCGATGGGTGTGTGTTAGACTTTGGACTGAGTTGTGATGACGTGTGGTCTCTTGTCTACTCCTCTAGACTGAGTTGAGATGACTTGAGATGGTCTCCTGCTTTGTACTCCTATGGATTGAGTTGAGTCAGCTTGAGATGGTCTCCTGCCTTGTACTCCTATGGACTTAGTTGAGTCGGCTTGAGATGGTACTCCAGATGGTACTCCTGTGGACTCAGTTGAGTGACTTGTTGAGTATGACGTCCCTGTGGTTAAGCACAGGTGGATGTGTCCCTAGTGGCTAAACACTAGTGGACGTGTGAGATCCTTGCTATATTGTCTGAGAGTAAGATTTACTTGTAACCCTAATTTGTGATGTAAAGGGTAAAAGTCGACCCCACCATATGTAAGATAATTAATATTGTGTAATGATTAACTATATTATTGAGTTATTGAGGTCGGCCTTATTGTGCCAATAGACACACCTTTTGCTGTGTCAGTGGTTGTATAAATAAAGGTGAATCCCCATTGAGGATTTCACACTCTCATTTGTCATCTCGGAATTTCAGCAAGTGCATGTACAACTAAAGTGCGCACCTCTCTTGGGCACTAGGTTCTAGGTTTTGGTAAGCACCCTTTTGTGTGCTAGGTCTATGGTGTGGGGCATCTTCTCTTGAGAATATAGCAAAGGATTGTTGGGTTTTTCCCTTGTTTGAGAAGGGTTTTCCTAGGATACTTCTTGTGTTCTTGTGCATGGTTATTCTTCTTGTGATCTTGGTTATTGCAGCGCTTGTGTATGGTATTGATGCATTGTTTATGGTTCAAGTACATGCTAAATGAAATAAACTACATGTGCATGAGCTAAGCATCTTAAAATTCAACATGGTATCAGAGCAGAGTTCCTGAAGAGCCATTGCACAAGCAATTGAAGAAGCTAGTCGTCCCCTCCCCTTGCTGCAACTACAAAAAACGACTCCCCCTCTTGCTAGGTTTCAATACCTTCCACTGAAACGTTGGGGCTAATTTTTGCATAGGAGTGTACGACCTCCTTCAACGCACCTCTAGAAACTCTCAGAGTGCAATTCTGAGAATTTTTTTATTTTTGGCGCTAAGGTTTCTAGGTATTGGCCCTTGACCAAGTTTTGAGGAACACTTGGTCATAATTGACCGTTTTGGACTTCGACACCCTGTCAAAGATGGAGCACCAGGCGAAGCAGAGATCACGGGATCTCGGTCCACTTTGGGTCTCTTTTAGGGTTTTGGGTTAATATAATGGGAAAATGATGTTGGCGCGTGGGTTTACCCACGCTTAGGCCCACTTTTGTAATATATAAATAGATACTTAGGTAATGTAAGGATGCCCGATGGCTTAGTGCTAGTAATTAAATCTGTGTGATCGGATGTGGATTGTAAATGCTCTGTGCGTGATTGTAAGAGGCTTGCAGAGCTAAGTGCAAGTGGTTGTAGGAGGTTGTGAAAGGCTTTGTGTTGAAGCGCAAGGAAGAAGGATGTAGTGAGCTACACAGATTTTCTGTCCTATGCGGAGTAAGGGTTTTTGAGGCTCTGTGCTGTAACTGCTTGACCGAGATAATAAAGAAGAAGAGTTGGTGGACGTAGCCCCAGGGTGGGGGTGAACCACGTAAATCTGTGTGTGATGCTTTGTGCTTTGGTTCAATGTGTTTATTTCTCCTTTTGCTAAGTGCTTTGATATATTTAGGTAGATCTAATTATGCTTTGTGTTCTTAAATGTGTATGAATGTTAGATCTGATATGTATGAGGATGCTTAGTGCTGATCTACTAGGATTTGATCTATTTTACTGTTGCTAAGTGCTTGGATTAGTGTGGATGCTGCGAAGCTCTGTCTTATAAGCGAAGTGGTTATTGAATGTATCTTGAGGAACTAACGGTGCTAGGTGCTCTAGTAAGTTGTATAATCGCAGATCTGTGTCCCAGCTAAGGTTGCAGACACCTGAGTCTTGCAACCACCCCTGCCTCTACCTCTACCTCGGGTGAGACTTCATCTGCTTCTCAAGTGTTGCCGAAAGGGTCGGTAGTTAGGGTTTTGTTGGTGCGCTCTTGAGTGTCGAACTCTGGGTCTACCCCTGTGACAACAAATGGTTCCATTGCCGGGACCTGAAACTGTGATTGCTAGGAACTAGAGAAGAAGAAACTTTGTGCAAAAGGAAGCTCCGTGCGTATATCTGTTGCCCTAGTGTGCATCTTTTTACTCGACCTGTGAAGCTTTGTGCCATGAATAAGGTCAGATTTGAAGAAAGGAGGATCAGATCTGAAGGAAATAAGCGAGATCTGAACGCTCTGTGCTCTAAGAAAGGTAAAAGTGGAAATTTCTGAAAGAAATAGGTTAGACCTTCAGAGAAGAGGTAAGACCTGTAAGCCCTGTGCTCTAATAAAGGTAAGAATAGTTAAAAGTTCTTAGATCTGGAAGCTTTGTTCTCTGTAGAAGTAAGATAAGTGGAAATTTTTGTTTCTAAAGTATGGATCTAGGTATTTTTGATAGATTTTGTCCTAGCTTAAAACCTAGGGCATTAATAGATGAAAGAAAGCTTGATATGAATAGATCTGATAGATATGTTATACCCATGCATAGAAAGAATGTTTGGACTAACAAATGGATGCAGGATCTTGGAAATAAATTTTTGCAGGCTAGTTACCATGATCCTGCTGCGAAGTGCAGAAGAAGTTGGGGATCATTTAAGAGAAAGAGAGGATTCCTATGTTACAGTTGCAGAAAACCAGGCCATCTAGCTAAGGAATGCCCTGGTGGAAAACCCAGTTGTCTCTGTTGCAAAGCTTTGGATCATGAAGTATTGGATTGCCCTAGAATGCTTGCTAAGCTGGAAAGAATGAATCTGCATGAAGAAAACCCTAGGACAACCCCAGAAATAGCAGAACCCCAGAAGGAATCAGAGAAAGTATTGATACAGATGAAAGAAACACTAAGGGAACATAAAGATGTCTGATTACCAGAAACCTTCAAAGAAAAGGAACAAGTCGAAGCAAGACTAGGGGACTTCGACATTGACTGTATTCTTGATGAAGAAACATAAGTGAACATTATGCCAAAAAGAACCTGGGAAGTTATAGAGAAGCCTGCCATGATTCCTTCACTAGGAGAAATAGGACTATTCAGAGGAAAACTGGTGATGTTATGTGGAAAACTCGCTCATTTACCTATGACAGTCAAAGAAGATTTTGAGATTATTAAATTTATTGAGGACAGCGCCCCGTTCATTATGTTACTTGGAAAACCTTGGATTGAGAAAGATCAAGCCAGAAAGAAGGAAGAAGAAAAGGTATTACAACAACGGAGACAAGAGCTAAAAGATTTCATGACTAGACGGATCGCACAGTTGATTGAGGAACAACAGAATAAATCAAAGCTAATTAACACTGGAAGCCCAGTTATCAAGGAGTTAGGGGACTCACAGAAGATTGGAGTATCTGTACTAGATACAGACGAAGTAGTTCTCATGAGTATTGGGAAAGAACCTTAGCAGCGCGAAGTGACTATACCCAAGGAAAATAAGAACCAAAACGAGAAAAGAACTATCGAGACGAAGCTCACGGGGAAAAAGACTAGAAAGCTAAGAAAAAAGAGAGCTTAGATCGACAGGATACAGAGGGTCCCAGAGGGAACCTCTCCGAAAGAAACTTTGCAAAATTCGAGCTTCGTCGGGATAACATAACAACAACATGGGTCACTTCGCCATGGCGAAGCAATATAGCCGTTGGAGGTCGATATTGTTAATGTTTATGCCATTATTATAGTTCTTTGCATTTCATAAGATAAGAGCATAATAAGAACAAGATCACTGAGAAATACACATCCACAAGAGACACAACATTTATCCTGGGAAACCCTCTAGGGGAAGAAAACCCA
>SNQJ01S0055937.1:23867-37283 GCA_010110895.2 Picea sitchensis
AGAGGTACTTGCTAGCCTCAGAGCCGAAAGAGTCATGTCGGAACAAGGATTGTCTACTGGGTTACAGGCATCATCGATGAGAGGAGTGCAAGCCTCCCTGTTAACTGCTCGAGCAGGAACATCCCGAGCCGGCGCAAAAAGAAGAACCAAACATAAAGACGATATGGCTAACGCGAAGTTGGTCCCATCCATCCTACCTGCTTACATACCACTTTTGAGCGGTGCGATCAATAGAGATAGTGTGCCTAGAGACTTTGAGTACACTCTAGTCATTGTGTACCTGTCGAAAGGGGTACGCGTAGTCCGCGCCAATCACGACAAGATCGCAGCGTTGAAGTTTCGTGACTTCAACTTGGGGGATCGAAAATTCTACAACACACTTGCCCCGTACAAGTACCTAACCAGAACCAAGGGCAAGAATTCGAAGATCGTCCCTCAACAATGGATGATGAACCTCGCACAGTCCACTTTGCTCAATGTTATGAAGATACCACACTTCGGCAAACACGAGGAGGTGAATGTTTGTGTGAAGTTGCTACTGGCAAGTTACCATGGAGGATACTTATGGCTGAACCATTGTATAACAGTTGATCTAGCACTGATCAATCGGATCACCGGGCTTATCATGTAGGACCCTGATCCCCACGAGTACTATCCTGGAAAGACCGCAGACCGTGCTCTTGCTAAGAAAATCAAAGAATCCTATGGTGATGTTGAGAAAGGAGTGCGAGGCTACAAGGTAAATTCCATTGAAAGTGGTGTAGTGCGCTTCGCCTGTCAACTGATCACAGGGAAGTTGGTACGCAAGAATCGACCCACGCAAGTATTCGGCTTTGTAGTCGATCTCGCAGGAAAGTGCGCAGAGGGACTACAGATGAACTGGGCGAAGTACCTGGTGAATCAACTAGAGATTGATTGCAGAGAAGCCTAGGATCAGGGGCATGAATTTCATTTTAGCTGGCTTTTGATACTTATAGCTTTTGTTGCATGGGAGCTACAGGAAGGTGCAACCTTCCCCGACATTTACCCCTTTGAACCACTGGCCGCGAAGTTTAGTACCCTGTGGTACTCGAACGACATGAACAAGCAGTGGCAATTCAATGCCGTATTTCACACCTACTACACCCAGTTGAAGCTCGCCATCCAGTCTGAGCCGCGCGTGACCCCGAATACTTTACACAGGTTTCGACCTTTGATAAAGTTCAATGCAGACCGCCATTTATCTATCTTATAGCACACGTTGATGAGAGCAAGGAACAACTTCAGTTGTATTATAAGCTGACAGAAGAAGACCTGGAGGAAATCACCAACGAATGGTCGGTGGACGTTCTTATTCCAGCTGACCCCGTAGAAGTGTCCGACATTGACAGCCCAGAAGCTGCGCAGAATACACCTGGACCCAGTAACACAAAGAAAACAAAGCAGACAAAGAAGGACGAGGATATCCAGGATGTAGACAACAGATCTGTAAGAACTGCATCCGTTACACCAGAGCAAGGAGGTAATGGCGAAGACTTAGAGGAAGCCGAACAGAGGCCAGAAGACGAAGTAGAAAACATAAAGAAAAGGAAGGGTTCGCCTCCAGAACCTTCCTCTCGAAAGAAAGCAACATCATTCGTGACTAAGTTGAAGACCACACTCACTCCAGATGACTTCAGTTTTCTCATCGCAGCTATGAACGAAGCCATAGAAGAGATAACAGAAAAGCAGGAAGCTAAACAAGACACAATGTACCACAGAGTCGAGATCGAGCTCCAAGGAGTACAACAAGCTTTCCAGTCTAGCCGCGCAGTCTCCTTTGCGCCCCTGCCAGAAGGAACAACAGAAGAAGGAAATGCACTGGTTCAACTCCGCAAGATTGCTGACACAGTCAAAGTACGCCTTTGGAAAGCACAGGAAGAAATAGCACAGGCCACCCAGGCCTTAAAGCAAGCATAGGAGGAAATCATCGAGCAACGCCGAACCGTGCAACAAGAGAAGGACACTCTCCAAGCGAAAGTTGAAGAAGACAGAGCGAAGATCGAAAAAGAGAAAGAGCAGCTGCTCGCGAAGTAGATTGGGATTGAAGAAGCAGTCCACAGAACATTTCGCTCTGTGACCGGCTTAGAACAGAAGGCAGAGGACCCCATAGAACGCAAAGTGATGAAGCTTGCTGAAGTTATTCAACAACTTCAACAAAGAGTCGTGGACTTAGAGTTTCAGACCATACCACAGACCCCACAAAAAGTGCGCGACCTACGAGAAATAACTGCCCGGAGCACCGTAGAAAGGATTAAAGCACTCTTTGAGGAATGCAAACAATTAAGTAGCAGAAGTGCGCAGATCTACGAGAACCTAACCGAGAACCCATAATTGCATCAATTGGAGTCACAACTCCAAGAGGCGAAGTACGACGCTGAAAAACTACAGGTGCAACTGAAGGCCCTATCACCCGTAGAGAGAATGAAGAGGTTTCTAGAGCAACGCACAGCCCAACAATAGATTCACATGCTTCAGATTAAAGTAATGGAAGTCTCTCAACGACTTCAACTAGTGCAAGAAAAGGCATGCCAACTGTTCACTGAAGTTGAAAGCCAAGGAGTAGAACTTGAATAGGTTGTGAACACAATAGAACAACGCCTAGAAGGGCCGGTGAACGAGGCACTCATCCAGGAGTTCGTCGAGCAAGAGGCAGTAGCAAGGCGACAGGTCGAAGCAGCTTGAGCCAAGCTCAAGGAATTCGAAGCAGAATTGGTCAGACCTGAGTGACTCGGGATGAGTCACAGGTGAGTGTTGGGGGCCTGTTGGCCCTTGACCAAGTTTTGAGGAACACTTGGTCATAATTGACCTTTTTGGACTTCGACACCCTGTCAAAGATGGAGCACCAGGCGAAGCAAAGATCGCGGGATCTCGGTCCACTTTGGGCCTCTTTTAGGGTTTTGGGTTAATATAATGGGAAAGGGATGTTGGCTCGTGGGTTTACCCACACTTAGGCCTACTTTTGTAATATATAAATAGATACTTAGAAAATGTAAGGATGCCCGATGGCTTAGTGCTAGTAATTAGATCTGTGTGATCGGATGTGGATTGTGAATGCTCTGTGCGTGATTGTAAAAGGCTTGCAGAGCTAAGTGCAAGTGGTTGTAGGAGGTTGTGAAAGGCTTTGTGTTGAAGCGCAAGGAAGAAGGATCTAGCGAGCTGCGCAGATCTTCTGTCCTGTGCGGAGTAAGGATTGTTGAGGCTCTGTGCTATAACTGCTTGACCGAGATAATAAAGAAGAAGAGTTGGTGGACATAGCCCCAGGGTGGGGGTGAACCACGTAAATCTGTGTGCGATGCTTTGTGTTTTGGTTCAATGTGTTTATTTCTCCTTCTGCTAAGTGCTTTGATATATTTAGGTAGATCTACTTATGCTTTGTGCTCTTAGATGTGTATGAATGTTAGATCTGATATGTATGAGGATGCTTAGTGCCGATCTACTAGGATTTGATCTATTTTACTGTTGCTAAGTGCTTGGATTAGTGTGGATGTTGCAAAGCTCTGTCTTATAAGCGAAGTGGTTATTGAATGTATCTTGAGGAACTAATGGTGCTAGGTGCTCTAGTAAGCTATATAATCGCAGATCTGTGTCTCAGCTAAGGTTGCAGACACCTGAGTCTTGCAACCACCCCTGCCTCTACCTTGGATGAGACTTCATCTGCTTCGCAGGTGTTGTCGAAAGGGCTGGTAGTTAGGGTTTTGTTGGTGCACTCTTGAGCGTTGAACCCTAGGTCTGCCCTTGTGCCCATTGAAGGATTTTTCAAGATTACCAGTGTCATAACTTTTAAGGCTTATTGTTGGCAGTCATAAGTCCAATGAAACCTAAAGATGCTAGCCTAGCCTAGCAGTTAGGTTTTCTAGCCTAGCTGTTAGGGTTTGTGGAATAATCTTCAAACCATGAGGAAAAAAACTTTGGTGGAAGATAAGCTTGATGGATCAAACAACTTTAGTTCCTGGAAATCAAGACTACATATTACCCTGGAAGAGGATGACCTATTGAGTTTGATACAAAAGACTCTACCAGAAACAACTATCGATGAAGAGAAGGAAGATTGGAAGGTAGATGACATCAAATAAAGGAAGATAATCATCTTTTCAGTAAGAGATCATCTACTACCTCGTATTGCTAACCTAAAGACAACTTATGAGATGTATGATGCATTAAAGAATATGTTTGAGAGTAACAACACCCTCATAGCTCTTACATGGAAGAGTCGACTTCAACATATCAAGATGACAAAAGCTAACACCGTTGCTACCTTCTTCATGAAGATTTCAGAGATCAGAGATCAGCTAGGTGCCATTGGAGAAACCATATCAGATAGAGAGCTTGTCTTGACTACTCTCATTGCTCTTCCAAGACATTGGGATCCACTTCTTCAAAGTATCATTGATAGAGCAAATCTACCTGGATTTGATCGTCTATGGACAAACTGCACCCAGGAAGAAACCGTACTTATAGTCAGAGGAGTGCAAGACTCCCCTCATGATGAAAATCATGCTCTTGCCTTTCATACAAAGAAAAGCAACATAAGAAATAGAAGAAGTTTCAACAAAGCATTCAAAGACAAGAAACTTTCATCAACTTCAGGTCATGAACCTAATAAAGACAATTCAAATATTCAGTGTTTCAGATGTGACAAGTATGGACACACTGCGAGAAATTGTCCTACCAAGAAGAAAGGAAGACAACATGCCTCCACTGCTGATGTTGATCCAGAGCCACATCAAAGAGATGAAGACATAAAAGATGAATCCTTCTTCTTCATATCAACACTCTCATGTACGGTTCCTACTGATAGTGATATTTGGCTAACTGACAGTGGTGCTTCTAGACACATGACTGGATATAGAGATCATCTGACAGACCTTGTTGAGAAAGAGTCTAGTCTGCATGCTGTACTTGGAGACAATGCCAGATATAATGTGATAGGATTTGGAACTTCTACATTCCAACTAGATTCTGGCATACCCCTTCAGTTGAATGAGGTACTGTATGTACTTGGGATGAAAAGGAACCTTGTCTTTGTTTCTACCTTAGAGGATAAAGGCTACAAGGTTACCTTCTCTAAAGGAAAATTTCTTGCATGGCACAAGTGTTAAAGTTTCTTGCTTAATTTGTTATTATTAATCTTGATTATAACAACAACATAATAAGGATCTTATTGAAAGAAACACAATCACAGAGTACACAAGCATTTATCCTGGGAAACCCTCAAGGGGAAGAAAACCCAACAAAACTTCTTTAATATAGATTCAATAACCAAGTACAGTGTCTCTAACAAGAGAGATCTCACCAAACAGAAGATCCACCAGAAACCCTAACCAGAACAGAGTAGCACACCACTTGGACCAAGATAGTCCTTCACCAAGATAACCTTCACCTTACTGAGATACTCTTCCTTGTAGTTGCATCACTTCTCCTTGTAGTTGTGTCACTCTCAGACTTGCGCACTTGAGAGCTTGATGAGTGTGTGTGCAAATGAGGTGCAAGGCCTCTTATAAATACAAGTTGTGCCCCCCTCAATAATTAGGTCAGGGCCGACCTATCCACTTTACCTTTCTAATTTACATTTGTCTTGTCTAGGCACAATAGGGCCAACTTGTCAATATATATATTTTATCTTTTGCTTTATCCACAAAACGGGATAAGAATATTCTTTGTAGTTACACAATATTTCAACAACAATAACTCACATATGAATTCTTCCCGAGTAATTGGTGTTCAAGAAAACAACTTGTATAGATTGACTGTACAACTAGTTCAAGCCCTATTGCATGATACAATCAACTTGAGCGAGCTATCGCATAGGAGACCTGCACATCTCCATTATAGAGCCCTTCTCGCTCTGGGGAAGATGGGAACAGGCCTTCCAGAGATACATGTTCAACATGATGGTGTTTGTAGAGGTTGTGCTCTTGGAAAGAATGTCAAGGGGTCCTTGAGCAATGACAATAAATCCAAGGGGATCTTGGACTTGATACATTCAGATGTGTGTGGACCCATGATTGTTGCTTCCTTGAACGAATATTTGTACTATGTGCTCTTCATCAATGATCACTCTAGGAAGATGTGGATTTATTTCTTGAAGACAAAAGATGGAGTCCTTGCGAGATTTCAAGAATTTAAAGCTCAGGTTGAGAACCTGACCGTGAGGAGGATCAAGGTGTTGAGATCAGATAATGGAGGAGAGTACACCTCCAGGGATTTCAATGATTTCTGTATTGAAGCAGGGATCAAGAGGGAGTACATTGTTCCTTATAACCCTCAGTAGAATGGGGTTGCAGAGAGGAAGAACATAATCATTATTGAGGCAACCAAAGCGATGATACATGATCAAAATCTACCTATGATTCTGCGGGCAAAAGAATCCATGACAACAATGTATGTTCAGAACAAGACTCCTCATCAGATTTTGAAGAACATGACTCCCGAAGAAGCTTTCACCAGAGTGAAGCCTAAGGTTGGACACTTAAGGATATTTGGGTGTCCAGTATACTTTCATGTACCCAAGGAGAAGAGGACCAAGCTAGACCCTTCAGGAAGAAAGGGTACATTTGTGGGGTACAGTGAATCTTCAAAGGCATACTGGATCTACATCCCTGGTCAGAGACAGATTGAGGTGAGCAGAGATGTCATCTTTGAGGAAGAGATAGCCTTTCGAAGATCCAAAGAATCTCAGATGGAGAATGACAACGAGACAATACTTTCTCCCCCTTCAACAGTTCAGAGGGAGACAGTAATTGATCCAATTGATCTAGTTGATCCCGTAGCTCCAGTTGATGTTCCCAGAGACATTGCAGTAGGCCATAAAAGGCCTGTCTGGTCTCAACAAACTCTGTAGGAGGCAGAGGGACATGCAACTCCTCGAGACACATTTCGAGAGAGCGAGAGACCATGGATATTTTCGAGTTATGTTTCAGCCATGAGCCAGATCATTGATACTGAGCCTTCTTGTCATGGAGAAGCAACAGGTTAGCAGGCTTGACAAGATACCATGATAGAAGAGTATCAGTCCATCATGAAGAATGATGTGTGGGATATTGTTTCGAGACCATAAGGGAAGTCTGTGGTGACTTCCAAGTGGATCTATAAGATCAAGCATGCAGTTGATGGAAGTGTCGAAAAGTGCAAAGCAAGATTTGTGGCCAGAGGATTCTCTCAGGTGGAGGGAATTGATTATGAGGAGACATTTTCTCCTGTAGCCCGATACACTTCCATCCGTACGATCATTTCCCTAGCAACATCCATGGGTTGGAGACTACATCAGATGGATGTAAAGACAACCTTTCTCAATGGTGAGATTGAGGAAGAAGTTTACATCAAGCAACCAGATGGATTTGTGATACATGAGCAGAAGTCTCATGTGTGCAGGTTGAAGAAAGCCCTGTATGGACTAAAATAGGCACCTCGTGCTTGGTACGAGAAGATGGATGGATTTTTGATGAGTTTGGGCTTCAACAAGAGTGTTGCTGATCCAAACCTATATTATCATATTGTTGGTGACGAGTGCCTGATTTTGGTCCTGTATGTTGATGATTTATTCCTCACCGGTTCAGAAAGTCTTATTGTTGAATGCAAGCGTGCATTGACTTATGAATTCGAGATGAAGGATCTGGGTATGATTCACTACTTCTTGGGACTAGAAGTATGACATAGGACTAATGAGATTTTCTTGAGTCAAGGAAAATATACAGTGGAGATATTGAAGAAATTCGGTATGACAGACTGCAAATCCATGGCTACACCGATGGTGATGGATCTGAAGAAAATGAACGAGGCTTCTATTGATTCAGGCGAGATTGATCCACATCTTTACCGACAATTGATCGGATCATTGATGTATCTGGTTAACACCAGACCTAATATATGCTATGGAGTGAACATACTTGGTCAATTTATGAGTCAACCGAGACAAACTCACTAGATAGGAGTGAAGCATGTATTGAGATATCTACAAGGCACAGTTGGATATGGCCTGAGATATGCCTTCGGTGTGGACATGAGATTGCAGGGATATGCTGATGTAGACTGGGTAGGGAGCGCAGTGGATCGGAAGAGCACATTCAATTGTTGTTTTACTTTGGGATCTACCATGGTTTCCTGGTCCAGTAGGAAACAAACCTCTGTGGCTTTGAGTACCGCAGAAGCAGAGTACATAGAGTTATGTGTGGCAGTGTATGAAGCAGTTTGGCTTCGTAAACTCCTTGCAGATTTATTTGGTTATGAGATGGATTCCACCATTATCCATTGCGATAACCAAAACTCTGTGAAGCTCTCAGCGAATCCTGTGTTTCACGATAAATCGAAACACATTGAGATCAAATACCATTATATTAGAGATATGGTGCAGAGGAAAGAAGTATACGTGCAATACCTTTCTACACATGAGCAGGTTGCAGATGTCTTCACCAAACCGCTTGCCAGGACGAAGTTCGAGTAGTTCTGTGAGAGACTTGGCCCGATGGAAAATGCCTCCCTAGATGAGAGGGAGTGTTGTTGATTGCAGCTTCATGAGACATCCTCCAGATCATTCTCCTCTGGAGTAAGTTGAGACATCTGTGTGAGGAAGCCCAAGTGTTGGGTGTACCCATGTGATGGGTGTGCATTAGAATCTGGACTGAGTTGTGATGACATGTGGTCTCTTGTCTACTCCTCTGGACTGAGTTGATATGACTTGAGATGGTCTCCTGCTTTGTACTCCTTTGGACTGAGTTGAGTCAGCTTGAGATGGTCTCCTGCCTTGTACTCCTATGGACTTAGTTGAGTCGGCTTGAGATGGTACTCTAGATGGTACTCCCGTGGACTCAGTTGAGTGATCTGTTGAGTATGCCGTCCATGTGGCTGAGCACATGTGGACGTGTCCCTAGTGGCTGAGCACTAGTGGACGTGTGAGATCCTTGCTATATTGTTTGAGAGTAAGATTTACTTGTAACCCTAATTTGTGATGTAAAGGGTACAAGTCGACCCCACCATATGTAAGATAATTAATATTGTGTAATGATTAATTATATTATTGAGTTATTGAGGTTGGCCCTATTGTGCCAATAGACACCTTTCGCTGTGTCAGTTGTTGTATAAATAAAGGTGAATCCCCATTGCGGATTACACACTCTCACTTATCATCTCAGAATTTCAGCAAGTGCATGTACGGCTGAAGTGCGCGCCTCTCTTGGGTGCTAGGTTCTAGGTTTTGGTAAGCACCCTTTTGTGTGCTAGGTCTATGGTGTGGGGGATCTTCTTTTGAGAATATAGCAAAAGATTACTGGGTTTTTCCCTTGTTTGAGAAGGATTTTCCCAAGATACTTCTTGTGTTCTTGTGCATGGTTATTCTTCTTGTGATCTTGGTTATGGCAACACTTGTGTATGGTATTGCTGCATTGTTTATGGTTCAAGTACATGCTAAATGAACTAAACTACATGTGCATGAGCTAAGCATCTTAAAATTCAATAAGGTGTTCTATTGATGATATGGGTTTTGCAAACAACTGTCTCTTCCTAGAATGTCAACTTCATTTTCTTGGAGTTAAGCTTGCAATGAGCCACCTCCGTGATAGCCCTATTCTTTCGTTTTGCTACTCCATTTTACCACGTAGTGTAAGGAATGCTTCTTTGCCAAGAGATGCCTTGAGATACATGAAATCGTTGCAAATGATTGATAATATGTTCACCTTTGCCACCAATTTTGAGACATTTCTTCTTCCTGTTGCTTTGATTTTCCACGAGAGATTTGAATTCTTGGAACTTTCCAAACCCTTCATGCTTAGATTTAATAGTGTATACCCAAAGAAAGTGGGAAAAATCACCATTGAAGGTGAGTAAGTACTTAGCTCCCCATATAGAAGAGGTAGCCATAGGTCCACATATACAACTATGAACCAGTGCAAGAGGATGAGAAGCTTGCTTCGCTTTGTCCTTAGGAAAGGACTGCTAATGATTCCCCATTACACACCCTCATAGACACCATTAAGTGGTTCAATCTATGGAAGGACATCGACCCTATCTAGTAGATTCATATGTTGTAAAGATCCATAATTGATGTGATCAAGAGTTGATGCTATAACATGAGGGTGTCATTGGCATTGGCTACCAGAAGAACAAATCCCTTTATTTTTGATGGAGTCTATCCAAACTTTTACATGTGGTCATATTTGTCACAATACCCCGAGGAAACCACCTTGAAGCCATCGATCATGTCCTTAAATTCGATGAGAACACTTTTTTATTGGTGTGTGTAATGCAATAAATATAAGGAAGATTTGGTCCAACACTTAGAACATGAAGAACATCTCCAAACTTAGTTGTATTAATGATGACATCACCACAACTTGCAACCTATATGGTTAAATTGTCAGCAATAACCACTTTCTCTCCATTGTGTTGTTGTTTATGATTAGAGAGAAAGGTGTTCATGTTTGGTCATGTGTCGAGTAGCTCCAAATTAGTAGTCCACTCTTATTGCGAAGAAGAGGACCAAAATGCAAAGCACAATGGAAAATGTGCACTATGAGGAGATACGATATTATCATAAAAAGGTCTTTAGTGCCTACTATAAATCTTGAAAGCTCTTCAATTTTCTGAAGGTGAGAAAGGGAAGACTTGAAGCAATGGCCCTGGACCTGCAAACAAGATGCATGTGCGCCTTTCTCCTAGAAACTTGTGGGCTCTTATACCATGTAGAATTGTGGCGAAACCTGCACAAAGAATCTAGCTAACAATAATTCGTACAAATCTTGCAAATTGAGAGAAGGAGAGAAGAGATGAGAGAAAAGAATCAATAGATTTGTATTCACTAATGAGAGAATGATTAATTACACATGATATACTCTACATGGCTAAGTAAAGTCACCATACTAGTGATCTAGAGATATCTATAGACTCACTGACATACACTGAAGTAATCTGCCACCTAGTCCTAGTTAACCGATCCATGCAATTATCGATTAACTAAGTCACACGTGTGGAAGTGAGAGAAACACATGCAACTACTGGTGATAAAATCATGGTTTCCATGCATGAGTGACTTCCACTAGTCTAACTAAGTGTAATTGAATTTGAACTGAAGAGGAGTGCCCTATTTTGTAATATTCTCTAGAAACAATATTATCATCTAAGGAAGTGTTCTCAACATTGGACTATCAACCTTAGGAAAATAATTACCTAGGTGAGTGTGTAATATCTCCAACAATATACATATTTGCCATTTAATTTTCTTATTTTCTTTTTATAGTTAAGTAAAAGCATGTCTTAAAGTTTTCTTTGAATTATTAATACACATGTGCTCATAATAAATCAATTGACCAAGTTTATAAAAAAATGATGTTAACATTTCCAAGTCAACAATATACCTTCAAACCACTTTATAAAGAGTATTTTGGAGACACAAAGAGTCTACCCTCAACATAAAAAATATTCTAGCATGAAGGCAGGAGGAGGGAATGTTTGCATGTGCGATCAACAGGATGTAGCTTCTCATTTAATGGATTAACTAAACCGGTTAGAGGAATCCCACGAGCATACGAAGTATCTGCACTCTTATTGGCTAAATGTTCTGATCATTGTACATTGGAAAATCAAAGGGACTGAGCATCATTCTATTTCATTTTCTATTTTGAGGACTGTAGCTTCATTTTAGGGGCTGGTCGATCCATTCCTGGAGCATGCATGCCCCCTCTTCTTATATATATGTGTATATCTCATGATAGCGTAGATGTTAGAGATCCTAGGCGTATATGAGAACACTTCTTTGTAAAATATATTATTTCAGACTTAATATATATATTTTTCTGTTGGTTATTTGTGGAATTTCGCTGTGATTTTGTCTTGGTGAACCAGTAAGCTCAAGAACATGCCAAACGTTGAGCTGGGCCCACTCAAGGTGAAGCGTTGTACTCATTTTCTCTTTTTCCTGTACACATGTTTTTTTCTAGTAGATGATGATTTATGAATTCTTGATTTATTTTTGCTGATATTTAGGCTATCTAATTGTGCATATTTAGAATTTACTGCATTTTATTGTAGTTGTTCATTCCACTTTGATTACCTGTAGGTCATGCTACTAAATGTTGACGCTACAGAATCAAAGTGCTGCAAAATTAGAATAAATTTCTATCTTTAACAATAGAAGTAAGGTGTAGATTTTACTTTCATTTTGTAGTGTGTGAAGAAATTACAATTATATTATTTTTGCTATTTTCTTTATGAATGCTATGAAACCATGTCATTCTTGACCCCAGCTGGTGAACAGAGCTAAGTAGAAGGAGCACAAACATAGTCTCTGTGATCTAACTACCCGAGGTGCCACCAGCTGGGTTGGGGGTCAAGAACACCGTGATTCCATTTAAGTTCATGGTTGTGATAGTTCTTAGCTGATTTTTAGATTAAATTGCACAATAGTGGTAAATGTCCTTCTATGTATACTGCACCGAGATCCTCACAAGAATAAATTGAATTCTGGGTTGACAAATTAAATGATAAGTGTATTATGGAACCAATAATAGGAAGACATATTTACACGTTGTCAACAACTTGATGCTAAATAAGATTAGAAAAAACCTCCTCAAAAGTAGGAGTTACAAGATCTTTGAAAAATAAAGGAACTCTGTAGAATATAAGAGAAAAAGTTTGAATGTTGAAAAGAGATTAGTTAGAACAATACTTACAAGTTCTGGATTTGATTTTCCTTTTCTTCTTGCTTGAATATTGTCATCATTCAGGGTTTTAAACCTTGCAATATCCTCCTCAACTATAAGGAAAATTTGGGGTCTAAAATGGTCTTTTAAAGAAAAATAATAAAATAAGAGTTATAATTTATGGAGGGAAAGAAAGAAAATTGTTTTTTGTTTTTGTTTTCACGTATCTTTAATTTTATCTCTTGATGTGTTTAATAAAAGTATCAAGTGTAAACACATGAGTAGATAAATTAAAAATACGTCAAAAAATCAGTTTTCTTTCTTTCCCTCTAATACTATTTACCCATAGGCTAGAAACATTTTTTGTCAAGTATTTTCAATTTATTTCATGGTAGGTTTATTAAATTTATCTATATTAGGTACTTGGTCAATGCAGAATCTGATTCCACATCCAACAAGTATTTACACAATAATTTTTGGTAAACATATAAGGAGATAAATTGAAAATACACAAAACAAGTAGTTTTCTTTATTTCTGTCAAACACTATTCACCCATGGGTTGACATCATAATTTTAAATCCTATTGGTTGAAACCTAAGGAAATTTTCTTAAGAGGTCCATTTTAGACCCCAAATTTATCCTAATGTGTGTCAAAGTCACCCATGTTGAGGTTGGAGAGTTCAATTGCAAGTTGGTTGTCCTTATTTCCACCATTTGAAATAGATTTTTGAAGTTATGCTTGATTTATTAAGCACCTTTTTTATC
>SNQJ01S0055937.1:45342-90000 GCA_010110895.2 Picea sitchensis
GATGATGCAGATGATGATGATGATGGTGCTCATGATCTAGTCATTATCTAGTCTATATAACTATGTTGATGCTACCGGGTGAATGGTATGTTTTGTGCTCAAGACCATTACCTGTAATACCTCCCTAGCTAGGAGGGAGTGTTGATATTATGGTAGCTGTGGGAGGTGTTTACCTCCACGTGTAAACCTGACAAGGATAGAATACTCCAGGAAGCAAGAAGAAACCCTAATGAGTTGGCTAATAACCCTCGAAGACTTGTCGGCTCAAGAAGATAATTTATATTAGGTTATTAGCCTCCAAGAGAAGAAGTCGGCCATAAATAATAATATATACTGAACAGATAGATACCTAGAATGAGAAGTCGGCCCAGGCAGTTAGCCAGAATTAGTATAAATACAGGAGGCCAGTTCTCATTCTGGCAGGGAGTCTCAAAATTGCAGTGCCCAGTCTTGTGCACAGGTTTGAAGAGAGCTGCCATTGTAGCTGCTGCAACTAGCATATCACGTTTGAATTTGACTATCTCTTGGCTAGGGTTTGGACTATATGATCAACTCTTGTTGGTGCGCTATCCTTGGGGAAAGGTGCACTACCCTTTGTTTGGCTATCTTGCGTAGGGTTTTCTTCCAGAATGATTCTCTGTCAAGGTTAAGGTGCTCGGAGGGTGGCTTCGGCCTATGGTTGGGTGACAAGGGTATTGTCAATGGTAAAACGAGCACACATATTTCATATTCTAACAATCACAATAGGTGGTGATGAACAAGAGGCCCCGAAGGTTGAAGAGAGTACAATTCCATCCAATACAGAGGAGCAACCCTCAGATTATGAGGAGGAGTAAGAGGAGTTTGTGGATCTAGTGGATCCTCCTAGTGACTAGGACACAAGACCTAGATGGATTTGAGAGACCTTGAAGGATGTTGAGGGACATACAACCCCCACATACACCTGCAGGTAGAGAATACCTCCACAAAGATTTGGCCCATATGTGGATCTTATGAGCAATATCATGGATTTCAATCCTTGCTATTTTGAGGAAGCAGTAGTCCATGAGGTTTGGAAGGATTCCATGATGGAAGAGTATCAATCCATCATGGAGAATGACATATGGGATATAGTTCTGAGACTGAAAGGGAAGTTAGTAGTGACTTCTAACTGGATCTACAAGATCAAACATACTGCAGATGACAATATTGAGAAGTATAAGGAAATGTTTGTATGAAGAGGGTTACCCTAGAAAGAGGGAGTAGACTATGAGGAGACATTTTCTCTAGTGGCCAGGTATACTTCTATCAGGGTGATTATTTCTATCACTTCAATTATGAAGTGGAAGATCCATCAAATGGATGTGAAGACAACACTTCTCAATGCTGTGATTGAGGAGGAGTTATACATAGATCAACCTCAATGCTTTGAATTATGTGGGAGGAAAACTCATGTGTACATATTGAAGAAGGCATTGTATGGATTAAGTAGGCATTGAGAGCACAATACTCAAGGATTGATGGGTATTTGAAGAACTTGGGATTCACCAAGAGTGACACAGACCCCAACCTATATATTCTACATGTTGGTAATGATCCTTTCATATTGGTGTTATATGTTGATGATTTTTTTCTCAGAGGAGTTGAAAAAATCATTACCAGGTGCACAAGGTTATTGGCCTCTGAGTTTAAGATGAAGGATATTGGATTGATGCATTACTTCTTGGGATTAGAGGTGTGTAAACAACCAAGAGAGATCTTCATTGGACATGGGAAGTATGCAATTGAGATACTGAAGATATTTGGGATGATGGATTGTAATTCTATGACCACACCTATGACCACCAATATGAATACACTAGGGGATTCATATTTAGACTTGGTGGATCCCACAATGTAAATGCAGTTGATTGGGTCATTGACGTATCTGGTCAATACCAGACCAAACATTTTTTTTGTTGTCAACATCTTGAGTTAGTTCATGGTAGATCCAAGGAAAGTGCATTGGGTTGCAAAAAAACATGTGCTCATATAACTTTGAGGTACGATTGGATTTGGTCTGATATATGTTGTAATATACCAGATATAAAAAGTATGTAGAACATAAATAAAATGCTAGAAATGGCAGAATAACAACAATATAACCAGAATAATCACCACAATAACACTGAAATGATATAAGAATAACAACAGAAATAACACTTTGATTTTGAGAGAAATGTTCATGGGCCTCTTCGAGGGGGGAACCTCCAGTCGAGCAGAGCTCTATTACAATAATCTCCAAGCTAGGGTTCTCATACCCTCAACTCCTATTTATACTAAATATGTCTATTGAAAGAAGCATCTAGAGGAAGATCCTTCTAGAAGCGAAAGCTTTTATTAGGTCTTCTTACATTCGACTTATTCTATTTTATTGCAAGGCCTTATTAATATTGACCTTTATTACATTCAAATATATTGTTCTACTTATGTGCGAGTTAGGACCCTAACATGTCCTCCCCCTTAAAAACAACCTTGTCCTCAAGGCTTGAGATGTGGAAATTGTTGCAGAATGGTAGCTAGTTCCCAAGTGACATTTGCTAGAGTTGTATCTTTCCACTGGATTAACACTTCCTTGATGGTTCTTTGACACAGGCGACACTCACGTTGGTCCAAAACTGCTTGTGGTTGTAGCCAAATGGATCCTTCTTCGGCTAACTCAGGAAGGTTGGTTTGAATTTGGCACTTAGTTCCGATCACCTTCTTTAAGCAGGAAACATGAAAAACATGATGTAGTTTTGAATGATTGGGCAAAGCTAACTGATAGGCCACCTGTCCCACACGCTTGAGAACTGTACAAGGACCATAAAATTTGGGCGCTAGCTTTTGACAATGCTCGGCCTTGAGGGAATTCTGCTTGTAAGGTTGCAGGCAAAGAAACACCTGATCCCCTTATTCAAATTGACATTCAGAGCGAACTTGATCTACTTGTTGCTTCATGCGATTCTGTGCCATGAACAAATTCTCTTTGAGGGTACGGAGAATAACCTCTCGAATTGTAAGTGTTTGGTCAACTGCCTGGACCTTCGAGACACCAGGTAAGTATGAGAGAACTGAAGGTGGCTTCTGTCCATATACCTCTTCAAAAGGAGTCATGCATGTAGCTATATGGTATGAAGTGTTGTATCACCATTCAAATAGGGGTAACCATTGAGCCCACTGATTTTGATTTTTCTAGGCAAAACACCTCAAATATGTTTCCAAACACTTGTTGACAACTTTTGTTTGACCATGAGTCTGGGGATGATAAGCTGTACTGAGATGCAATTGGGTGCCTTGTAGCTTGAACAGTTCTTGCCAAAAATTTCTTGTGAAAGTTGGGTCACGATTAGAAACAATAGAGTGTGACATGCCATGAAGATTGAAGATCTGATCCATGAAAATTTCAGCCACCGTGGATGCTATAAACGGGTGTTGAAGAGCGCAGAAATGAACATACTTGGAAAGGCGATCAACAACCACCATGATGATTGATTTATTTCTCGATTTGGGTAAGCCTGTAATAAAATCCATAGAGATGTCCTTCCAAATAGCAGGTGGAATCGGGAGCGGTTGTAGTGTGCCTGGAGATTTCACTGTTTCTCCCTTGTTACATTGACACACATCACATTCGGTGACAAATTTACGAATGTCCTGTTTCATACCATCCCAGAAAAAAGAACGTTTGACCCTGTCATAGGTTTTGGTGAACCCAAAGTGCCCCACTGTCGGTATAGCATGAAGCTCAGAAAGTACCGTGGATTTAAGCTTTGATTGTTTACTTAAATACAAACGGCCTTTGTATCGAAGCTCATCATGGAGCCAAGAGTACCCTGGGGGAGTTGGAGCACTGGACTGCAATTGTTGGATCAACTGCGAACTTTTGGGATCTTGTAGCCATTCTTGGCGAACGACTTGGAGCCAATCTGGTACAATGAAGGAGAGAGAAAAAAGGGATCCTTCATCTTCATATTTGCGGGAAAGTGAATCCGCAACCACATTTTCTTTGCCTTTCTTGTAAATGGTCTCATAATCATAGCCAAATAGCTTAGTTACCCATTTCTGTTTCTCCAAGGAGGAAATGCATTGTTCTAGAAAATACTTGAGGATTTGATGGTCTATCTTAATTTGGAATCGTTGCCCAAATAGATAAGGGCACCAAAAATCAACGACATGCAGAATATCCAACATTTCCTTTTCATAGATAGATTTGCCTAGATTTCTTTCAGATAGTTGCTTGCTGGTAAAGGCCAAAGGCCGAATCTCTTGCATAAGGACAACACCAATTCCTTTCCCTGAAGCATCACATTCCAGGACAAAGGTCTTTGTGAAATCAGGAAGGGCCAAGACTGGAGTGGTGCACATGGCCATCTTCAAGGTTTGAAAATCTTGAGCAACAGCTGGAGTCCAAGTGAAAGAGTTCTTTTTTAGGAGAGCAGTGAGAGGTGTTGCAATCTTTCCGTAATTCTTAACAAACTTGCGATAATAATCTGTTAAGCCTAGAAATCCACACAATATTTTGAGAGTATTTGGGTGAGGCCAGTCTTGCATAGCTTCAATCTTTTTAGGATCCACCCTGACACCGTCCTTTCCAACTAGATGACCCAAGTACTCTACTTCTGAGGTTCCAAAAGCATATTTATATTGCTTTAGAAAATGTTGGTGTTGAGAGAGTAGATGGAGAACTTGATCCACATGAGCAATATGTTCTGTCCAGGTCTTTCTATAGATGATGATATCATCAAAGAAAACTAAGACAAAATGACGGAAACCATGATTCATGAGGCTTTGGAAGGTGGAGGGGGCATTACACAAGCCAAAGGGCATGACCAAAAACTCATTGTGGCCCTCATGAGTCCTAAAGACAGTCTTGGTAATGTCTGCCTCTTTCATACGTATCTGGTGGTAGCTCGAACAAAGATCAAGTTTAGTAAAGAATTGGGCGCCACTCAGTTCATCCAGGAGGTCATCAATGACAGGAATGGAAAATTTGTCTTTAATGGTAAGTTTGTTGAGGGCACGAAAGTTAGGACAAATTCGCCAAGAAGCTTCTTTCTTCAGGACCATAACCACAAGAGAAGATTAGGGGCTCGTACTAGGGCGGATAACGCCTACATTAAGGATTTCCTGGACCATTTTCTCAATTTCATTTTTTTGGAAAAAGGGGTGACGATATAGACGGATATTGGGAGGAAGGATTTCAGGTACAAGGGGAATGGAATGATCATGAACACCACGTGAAGGAGGGATTCCGTAGGGAGTGGAAAATACCACTTGATGTTTAGAAAGGATGGCTTGGAGGTCTTGCGGCACCGAGGGTGTTTCTGTTGCTTATATGGCATGGAGTTGAGCAATAACACTAGAATGACCCTTTTTTAGCAGCTTTTCCATGCGATGGGAACTAAGGATCTCAGGTGAACTGACGGTGATGCCTTGGAACATATATTGGTGGTCCTCCTAGTCAAATTGCATGGTTAATTCCTTATAATCCATGAGAATGGGACCCAAAGTCCTTATCCAATCTTCACCCAGCACAATGTCACAACCGCCCATGTCGATAGCAAACATACATGATTTCAGGTGGTAGTCACCAATTTGGAGACGCACATTTTCACAACGCCCTCCACATTTCATGGAGCCACCATTGGCAATCATGATTTGGAAATTATTGACGACATGGATGTAGAAATGCGTTTCTTGGGCAATGGGGTGATGAATAAAATTATGGGCGTTTCCACTATCAACCGGAATGATGACCTTCCGATGCTTGATGTAACCTATTAGCTTGAGGGTTTGGGGAGCAGAGAAGCCAGTGAGAGCATTGAGGGAAATTAACGGTTCTACTTCAGGAGGGTTTGAGGGAGGGGTTATGTCGGGGGTTTTAGGTGACTCAGACACAAGGGGAGTTTCAATATCCTCTTCCGAAATATCCTTGGAGATGGCCATAAACAACTTTTGTTCCTTACACTTGTGGCTTGGGAAATATTTTTCATCACATTTATAACAAAGGCCTTTGAGTTAGTGTTCATCCATTTCAGCCCTGGTCAATTTTTGGATCTTTAGTGGAGCAGAGGGAGTAGTGAGATTTACTGGTTTAGGGCGAGGGATAAAGGAGGGTTTTCGATTTTGAGAAGATACAACCTGTTGTGCTTCTTTAGCTCTTTTAGTAGTCTCCACCCAAGTCTGAGGTAGAGCCATGAGGACATGGGCCCAAATCTCATCCTTGAGGCCACTGATAAAAAATTCTCAGAAAAAGGCATCAGACATGCCCTCTGTCCGAAAAGCCAGGCACTTAAAGGCAACTATAATGTCTTCCACTATTCTTGATTGTTTCAACTTTGTCAAACGGCCCAAATGGTTGGTGTCAGTTTCAAAGCGTTCATAAAGCTCTGCCACAAAGTGTGCCCAAGCAATATACCCTTGACGAGAAGTTTTTCTCAATTTCCACCATTGCCAACGTTCTTGATCTAGATGGAGAACACCATATCAGAGTTTGGCCAAGTCATCTGTAATGCTGTATAAAGAGAAATAATGTTCCATTTGGGTTACCCAACCAGTGGGGTTCGAGCCATCAAATTTGGTCACATCCACCCGTGGAATGCATAGGTCACGTTGAAATGGATGGTTATGAAAGTTATAGAAATGAGAGGAATGTTCACCGTCAATATGTGGAGGTGAGGAAGAGGAAGGGTTATCTGTAGGGATATGTAGTTTGGTGCAGAGTGCTGAAAAGATAGATTCAAGCTGGGTGGTGAGGTCCTGCTTGATTTCCTCCATTGAGGACTGCATGGTTTTATTGATGGCGACAACATTGGCATTGAGTTGTTTCACTTCTTGTTGGGTCTTGATGAGACTAGATTGCAAGGTTTTGAAGCAAGCTTCCAAGTCTTGGCTATAGGTATGGCCCATGAGGATGGGGGAACTGAAAAGGGGCGAGCGGGATAATTTTTTTTTCTCCAAAAAATGATATGTATGAATGTGATAAGGGTGAAGAGATGAATCCAATGGAATAGGTCTCAAATAATGGTGAAAAAATTTCCAGAGTTTTTTTTTTACACCTGCGGAGTTATACTCCGGTCTGAAGAATATTGCAGAGAGGAAATGCCCAAATGCTTAACCAGAAATAAATGTGTATTTACTTGGCCTCCCGAACACAGTTGTGTGGAAATAGATCTTGTCTGTTTTAATTTGTTTATGTTTTTGTCCCCAAGGGTTAGATATTCAAGGGTTCTACAGAAAAGGGTTTGCCCTGTGCTATAGCTCTCTAATATACGTGTGGGGTCCAACAATAGTACTCGGACGAATATCTCAGGGCACTAACTAAGGAGGATTGAATGTACCTTTAGTCGTACTACCCGACTATCCAGGTACTAGAGAGTATCTCCCCGAGTGTTGTTTTCGGTGGCACTATAGCAGTCATCGATCGATCGATTTATCTAAGGAGGGCTTTAAGAAATCTAGGTTGATCTGTACACCGGTGATTTCTGATGCGCTACCACTCGAAGGGGTACCAACAGGGGTTACAAGGGTGGCCAACAAATGTGTGCTTAATAACCACTTGTATTTCCTGTGTGTATGAATCCCTCAAATGCGGGTTTATGTGCGTAACGATAGATCTCTGTGGCTTAAAGACGCTGGAATATGTCTCTACCTTGAAAAAAAAAATTGCCCACAATTTCTTCCAAGGAAAGAGCTCTGATACCACTTGTAATATACCAAATATAAAAAGTATGCAGAAAAGAAATAAAATGCTAGAAATGGCAGAATAACAACAATATAACCAGAATAATCACCACAATAACACTAAAATGATATAAGAACAACAACATAAATAACACTTTGATTCTGAGACAAATGTTCATGGGCCTCTTCGAGGGGGAAACCTCCAGTCGAGTAGAGATTTATTACAATAATCTCCAAGCTAGGGTTCTCATACCCTCGACTCCTATTTATACTAAATATGTCTATCAAAAGAAGCATCTAGAGGAATATCCTTCTAGAAGCGGAAGATTCTATTAGGTCTTCTTACATTCGAATTATTCTATTTTATTGCAAGGCCTTATTAATATTGACCTTTATTAGATCTGAATATATTGTTCTACCTATGTGCGGGTTAGGACCCTAACGTATGTCGAAGATGATGGAGTGAGGCTGCACGGTTATTCAGAATCAGATTGGGTAGGTAGTGCCGTTGACAGGAAGAGCGCTTATGGTGGTTTTTTTGGCCTAGGATCAACAATAGTTTCTTGGTACAATAGGAAACAAACCTCCGTGGAACTTATATCAATAGAGGCAGAGTATATGGAATCTATTTTGGTGAGTTGTGAGGCTATCCGGATTAAAAAACTTCTTGCAGGATTATTTGGCCAATAGTTGAAGTCCATCGTGATTCACTGCGACAAACAGAGTTGTATCAAGCTCTCAGAGAACCCAATGTTTCATGATAGGTAAAAAAAAATTGATATCATATATCACTTCATCATATACAAAGTGCAAAAGGGAGCAGTAAAGCTCCAACACATTTCCACATATGAGAAGATTGCAAATATTCTCACCAAACCCCTAGTGAAGGGGAAGTTTGTCTACTTCAGAGACAAACTAGGAGTGGTGGAGAGTACCTCCCTCAGTAAGAGGGAATGCTGATTTTTTAGCTTCTGGAGGTATTCCCACAAGAGGCCAAGGTGTTAGGCATGTGGGAATATTCGTTGGAACAATATTAGCCTTTTTTTCAATGAAATCGGCCCCGAGATGAGGCTAGGAACTCGTGGGAAAGTTGATGGGCTTTTGATGCGGTGTCACACCCATAATGAGGAATAAAACATTCTAATTAATTGTTGAGTTTAGAATGGGTGCCTAAACTCACTCATTAGACTTGTATACAAAGGATAGAAGTCATTATGACATTTAATCATTGTGGCATCATGGAGTTAGCATAAGTGAGTAAACAATTTTTCTAGGGAGCATGGAAATTGTAGCAAGGATATTTCTGCACCTAGGCAGTTTGGCCTAGGATTTCGGGATCACATGTGTGAAGTGAGGATGAATGCACATGTGAAGGAAGTCAAGTTTTTTGTACATGTACATGGGTCGTAGTGGGCAGAGTCACATATGTACACGAGTTGCAGTAAGGTGAATCATGTATATGCGAGTTGCAGTGGTTATAGTCGCGTATGTACACGAGTTGCAGAAGGGTGAATCATGTACATCCGTACAAATTTTTTGAATAGGAGAAGGTCCATAGAGGATGAAGTCAACAATAGTAAAGGTGACATCAATAGGCCATACATTTGGTGTGGAACATATTTGTAAGTTGGGATTTGTTCCAAGTATTTTTCTTATATTTTGTGTTTTTGGAAGGAAAAGGTTGTCCTGATATTTTGGGGGGTTTGTATTAGCTGGGAGGGATGGTTTTTCCCTCAAAATTTATGAGTTTGATAAAGTTACATAACAAAAATATTGTGTCTCTTATGTGTAGATGATTCATCTTTGATCTTGTTGTTTCCACTATATATATTTTCAGTGTAAATTTTTTCAATGATAACAACTAAGGTTTACTGATATCTCACTAGGAATCAATTTTTAGATCTGAAAATAAGTCACGTAGAGTTGCATGTGAAAAATTGAAAGAGATGGGGACATCCCCACATATGTATAAAAAGTTCACTACGATGATAACATATGAATTATATTCTTGTGATGAATGTGAATAAGAGGGTAAGGTTTGTATAGAAAGACCAATACGAAAGAAATGTTGTGAAAACTTTGATAAGAAGAAAATAAAGGTTGTGAAAGTTAGCCTATGGAATCTTGATCAAGACAAATACACAAAGTCTCGACTGAAGTGATGATGATGAAAACTCATGAGGACATTATAGTAGTCATCATCATCGATTCTGAGGAGGACAAGGATTTGGTAAGTTATGACACTTTTCAAAATTATGAGTTTGATGATGAATCCCTTGATGATTTGAAGAGATTAGATTTTGAAGACAAACCCCTGGAGGATGAAGAAATTGCAAGTGTTTATGCTAGCTATTGTGATAAAGAACATGGTAGCGAAGATGATGATGTGAACACTTATTTTGGTGATTGAGAGGCATAGATGGGATGTAGATAATTGGTTTATTTATGGATATCCCATACATGAATAAAATTTGAATTGGCACTTTCTATTTCCAATAAACATGGGGAGACATTCCATGGTGTATGAAGAAGATATTGTAGGTCCTATTGTCTTGTATCTTAGAAAAATAAATTATATTGAGCTATGTGATTCACATTCAAGTGTTGATCAATATCCACGTGTCCTTATTAATGGAGGATATTTATAGTTGCATAAGGAACATTGCCATGACATTACATATGCAGAAATTTTCTAGCCATTGATATCTTTAGCTTATACCCTTTATATGTGAGAAAAATTAATATGTGTTTTTAGGCTGCAATATGTTCAAGGTAGAAACGTATGCAATCTCTAGTGTATTGTATAACTTTTCAATGTTCCAAACTAGGGCATCGATCCTTGAATCACAAGTTGATTTATTTTTTTAGATTTGGTTTTTATGGCATGCATCATGTGGAGGTTTGATAGAGGGAAACAAAGGTTTTGTAAGTTTTTATTGTAGATTCCTTTTAAACCCTTGTTGCTTAAGGGTATGATATGGGATTCTCATGGTATCCAAGAAGGATATATGTTGGAGTTTGTAGATACACTTTTAGAGAGGCATGTGGTGGTCGGAAGTGATTTGTGTCTTGATGATGGGTTTCCATATTCACATGTGGTAGGTAATGACTATATCAACCCTATCCAACATTGGATAAAGCAAGCATGTAATGACACACGATGGTGTTAGTGTGATTTTGATGTTTACTTTCATATTTAAGTTCTCACTTCAATATTCTTCCATATAGTGACAAATATTACAGCTTACTCATGCATGATGTTTGATGTAGCCTTGTTTTGGATAATTTCCAAACACAAGGGGGGATCTCATATTATTGATGAGATGATATGGAGGTTTCATTGGTTGTATGCGTTCTCCTGGCATTTGTATTTTTTTATGGTAGAGTAGGGTAGGTATAATAAGATCGATCATCACAAGCAATAGGATTCATTTATATGTTCGCTTTGGAATTTTTGGCTCATGCTTTCATTCATATAAACCCTTTGAGAATGAATATTTAGATGGAAATTCTCATGTTTTTGTAATGAATTTCGATTTTAAACCTTTGTATAGTGTGGTAAGGATGTGAAGTTTTGGATCCACCCTATCATGGATAACCAACACTTTGATCTACATTGCAGGTATAACAAAGGGCCTGGAGTTCTCTTGCACCCCACAAGGGAGTGGAGTCCCCATATGGATCCAATTGTTGTCCCCTTGAAAATGAATGGTTCATTTTGCATTTTCATGGACCTTTCATCTCTCATTGATCACAATAGAACACCCTTCGATTTTGGTAGTAGTTACAACTTGATGGAGGCTTTTTCAGAACCATATTGATGGATGATTTGAGGAGGAAGAAAGCCCTAAAACAAGAATACTTTACCTTATTTTCACTATAGAGCATGATTTATGGAAAGACAAGGGTCAAATACAACCAAAATAAAGAAATGCCTTACACGTGGAGATCTAGAGCATTAAAGATGATAGGGAGAGAAAAAGTCCCTATATTTGAGGAGGACTAGAGCATGATAGATGGAAAGGAAAAAACATAATAGATGAATGCCCTACCCTGGAGCATTGTTTTGGTTAAAGGAGGTCACTTAATGATGAACAGTCCACTCCAAGGGAGGATTGTGGTGGATTGATTAAAAATATACCCTTTTCAAGAGGGACATTTGATGTAATAGGTGATTGGAAAACATTGCAAAGTGACTTTATGGGGAATTGCATAGTATTTGAGGCACATTCCAAATATTTCGAAGCATGTTTCACCCTTGAGACATTTTGGGAAAGGATACCTAGTTTGAAGAATGTTCTACATATTTGGAGGGGATTCCTTTGCACGAGGAAGAATAATGTGGCATATATGACATGGTCCAAGCTCCTAGGGACCTCTGCAAATGGGAAAGGGCTCCCAAGTTAATATTTTAACGTATAAGATAAAGAAGGACTAGATGTGAAAGCATTGGAATGCTAGAATAGGAGTGTTAGGGTTCATGATGACTCTACAAGTGGTGCACTATGGTTAAAGAGGCCCTAAATCACATGAAGAAGGTCCTAGGGTGGTGCACCTTAGGTAGGAGGACATGATATGTGAATTAAACTATTATTTTTCCCTCTAAAATCCTAAAAAGAGACAAGCCCTAATTTGAGAGGATAAAAGCCTATACATAAAGGATAAATTCATTTTCTAATGGTATGGTTGGAGTTGTGAGAGTTCCCCTCCAATCCAAGTTGAAGATATTTTTGGAGGAAGAATTTAAGGGGAATTTCAATGTGAGGTTGTTCATCTTTTTTCTATTTTCTTGGGTTGATTTGATGGCTAGAAATTACTAGTTGTACAAGAGTTGTTTTTCTTAAATATGAGGATGTTTGGTTTGAGGTGAAACCCTTACTTTGTATCACTATAATAATTGTGTTTTTTGAAGAATATTTTTTTTTGTAAAATTCCAGTTAGGGTTGTTCACTCCTTTAAGAACTACCCTAACTGGGGTTGAAGGTTTATTGTGGTGCAATTAAGGCCCCTTTTATCTTTGGGTGAAATCATACTTGAAGCATGATGTATTGTTTCCTATTTGTTATATAAACAAGGCTTCCAACTATTGTCTATTTTTTTGGTTTCAAATGTGGTTTTCCTTTATGTATTTGTGGTTGCAAGTTATCGCTTCATCGCTTTTTTATCGGTTGTGAGGAGCATATTTGGAAGAACACTCATTTAATTTTTTTCATATTGAATTAAATCCATGTGGTTAGTTAGAGCATGTTTATAACAACCTAGATATGCCTTATTTAATACAAGATCAAACCCTCTTGATTGTTGATCTTGAATCCATCACCCATTGGATAGGCACTAGTATTGGCCATCCACCATCCCTTTAATTTTAAGAATATCAATAAACATATTTTTTCTATAGTTTCTCCCCTTGTGCTATATGGGAGAAAACCTTAAGCGAGAGGAAGAGTTTTTGTTAGGATAGTGGGAAACCTTCCTAGGTGCCTCAAGGGTTGAATTTTGTTGAGGGACTTGAATACTTTTGGGTGCAAGTCTTGGAGGTAATGGTGATGCATGCATGTGCTCTCTACAAAACTGTCTACATAACAAGGATGCTCCTCCCAAGGTAAACTAGCATAGGTACATCTCCCATTAACATTGTGCACACATATTGATGCATGGATATGTTATGCTTGTTGATATTATGGTAGTTGTGGGAGGTATTAACCTCCATGTGTAACCTTTGGCTAGAATAAAATATTTCGGAAGCAAGAGAAACCCTAAACAGATGTGTAGAAAACCTAGAATACAAGTCGGCTCAATAAAAGAATTAATATTAAAGTATTACCCTCCAGAAAGAGAAGTTGGCCTAGACAGGTAACAAGGAGCACTATAAATAGAAGGCAATTGAGCTCATTTGCTTACAATCACCTCACCCACTCTGTCAAGTGTAGTGCAAGTTGGGAGCTACAAATGCAAGAATGGAAGGTGGATCTTCTTGGGTGATTCTTGGTCTCTCTCTCTAGCGCTATCTAGCCTAAGATTTGTGCCCTATTCCTAGTATCTCTTGGTGGTATTCTTGGTGACATTCTTGGTGGTATTCTGATATCCTTGGTGGTATTCTTGATAAGTGCAATTGGAACTACTGAAAATGAGTATTTTTCTTGTTTTGTGGCTTCATGAATTTATTTATGGTGAGCTATCTTGGTTATCTGTTGGTTCTAGTGTTGCTTCCGAAATCTTTCTATCTATTAAAGGTTATGGTGCTCGAGGGTTGTTGCGTGCCTATGGTTAGGTGAAAATAGTGATATTGTCTATTGTAAAATGAGCAGATCGAATATTATAACAGGTTATGGGCCCACACTACATAAAATTCTAACCGCTGGAAGGTATAGCGAGAATTCTTTGTCAAGTTCATTATAGCATTAGTGGCAAGTGCAACTAGGGTTTCTGATTTTGCAGCTGGAACAAAACTTAATCTAATTCTTTGGGCACCTTAAGTGAAGCGTTGGACCTAATTTCTAGATACTCTAGGGTTTCATATCCAAGTGAACCATATGGTTCCCTTAACCAACAAAACCACCAAGTTTGATTTTTAGTCAAAGTCAAAGATTGACTTTTGGTCAAAATTGATTTTGTGGTCAAAGTTGAAATTTCATGGTTTCTAGATTGTTCTAATCATTGAACCTTTTTGATTCAGTTTCTAACCTCTTCTTTTCAATATGGTGTCTAGTTTCAGATTAGAAGACAAGTTTAACGATGTTGCAAATTTCAAAGGTATGCACTTGTATATGCTTTTCATGTTATATCACCCAACAAAGCATGAGTGTGTTTTGTAGGAAATGTGTAAGAGACATTATTCAAGCAATGATATTGGATTTAATACATTCAGAGGAACAATCAGTTGAGGCTCCAGGTTCCAGGTTTGATTGATCAAATTGTTAAGTTTCAATTTGCACATATCAAGTTTGATAGTTGCCACAGTACAAGTTGTTGAAATAATGCAACTGCAAAGAGTATTCTTATTATTATTTGATATATTATTTATAGGATTAATCCCCATTGTGGATTAATCATGTCGATAATTGTATTAGGACCAAATCCTCTTTTGCGGATTGGTCAACAGACAATTATAATAGGCAGAATAAAAAGTCGGCCCCAACAGTTAATAAGAAGACCCAGAAATATAATAAAGGTGGGTTTACCCATCCAGATTAAGAAGTCGACCCTGCCAGTGATGAGACACTTCACACATGGCAGAACTTGTATAAATAAAGGAGGCTAGCGCCTCATTTGAACACATCTCACTTGCTTAGTTTGAGAGACAAGTTCTGATCTGTTACTGGCAAAGGAGAGAGGGAGAAGAGTGGCGCATATAAGAAATCCCAAATAATAAAGGTGGTTTCACCCATCCAGATTAAGACGACCCTGATGAGACACTTCACACATGGCGCGTAACTTTACAATAAAGGAGGCTAGCTACCATTTGAACACATCTCACCTTGGCTTAGCCTATATACGTTCCGATCCGCTAACGGGCAAAGGAGAGAGGGAGAAGAGGGCGATATTGCGCGGACTATTTGTATTGGTTTTGAGTTATCTCTTGAACATTGTAATTGCAATTCTATGATAAGGATGTTTTGCTGGTTTTCTTCCCTAGAGGGTTTCTAAGATAAATGTTGTGTCTCTTGTGAAGGAAGCATATTTCACAAGAAAACGCCATTATTACCTGCATCTAAAAATTATTAGGGTTTTGCAAAAGTGAATATTTTCAACCCCAAAACCACCACCTAGAAATCATACCTCCCCTAAGGATCATTTTGGCACTTAGAGCTGACCTTTCAATGGCTAGGATTTTCTCAGAAAGTGAAACCCTAGTTTCACAAAGTACCGTAAAACCGGAAAGTACCGTATATTAGGAAGTACCAGAGTACCGGTACCCGAAACCGTAAGCATCGGCCTAGAAATTAAAGGCATCAAGTTTGAGGGGTGGTGTTGATTGGAATTTCGACCGCGACTGCTAACTTTGCACGCCTTTAGCGCATCTATCCCCCGGACTGTAGAATTTCAAAATTAAGTTTGAAAAAATTAGGGTTTCATAAAACCCTAAGTTGCGCTTGAAGTTGCAAAATTCTAACTATTGCTCTACACTAGTTGTAATTGGTAAAATGTAGAACCATTGTAATCACCCTTGAAGTTATCTCAAGAGTTGGCAATGATTACCATCAAGCACTGCATGGAGCCACCACCTACAAATGCTATCGTAGAGGTATACTCACATATGTTTAGTGGTTAAACCCCAAAGAGTATTTGAAGGAGAAGGAATCTCGTTTATAGATCTAGAAGGATCTCAAAGATCCAACACATTCATAGGAATACGCAACCATGTGTGATTATTCTGATATATATCTATTTGTCATAACATTATCTTGATCGTTAGACAAGTTGAAGCTAGGATCAAATTATTAGAAGAATTAAAAAGTTGATCATAGAGCTTATCCTCTAACCTAACCTTCACTCAAGATGATGAGTTATTTCTTCAACCTGTCTTATGTTCTAAGACAATATGTTGAAGAAAGTACTTATCACTTGAGTGAAGGAGACCTCGAAGAAAAACAAGCACTCATTCTGAGGACACACCTGTGTTTGATTAACCATGATTAATAAGATTGAAAGGTACAAATGATAAACCTGATGACTATAATTGAGATATAAGTCATCGTAGTAATATACCTAATAGCATGTGAGCATATAGAGTAAATACTTAATGTAATCATTCTCCTGATACAACTAACACCTCCTCCAGGAGAAACCTGTGTGTTAGTTCCAGGTCGTCATGGAGGAATAACAATCAAGCTATCCCAACACTTTGAGAGTGTTGACCTCATTTTTGCATTGTATTCCTTACCTTTAATCTTTGTTTCGTATAAATTATAAGTGATAGCTCAAAGAGCTACCGTGATGATTGTTCGTAATATTGTTTCTATATTATCAAGAAGGATATTATTCTTGCTTGTTGTTTTGTTGACCTTGCTCCGTGTCACATGAGGAAGTTATAGTGAAGGTTGCGAAGGCAACGTGGCTAAAGGGAGAAACCTTAAATGAAGCAATCGGCCATCGGAAGTGAAGAAAATAGTTTATGTCGGCGGTCACCCAAAACTGCCATGACCCATGCCATCGAAAACCGCTTAACTTTGGCATAGAAGATTGGCCCACATCAACTACGTGGCTACCATACATATGCAAAGTCATCATAGGCCTACCAACTCAAGGTTGATTAGGAAGGCATATGCAATGGATGTGCAACAAGGGAAGAATATCAAGAACCATTTTCCAAAAAGGGATAGCAAAGAAGAAGCAGTATTGGAACTCATTCATTTAGATGTGTATGGCCCAATGCCATCATCCCCTCCATTTAGCGGTATGTATAATTATGTATCATTTATTGATGACTATCTCGTAAAATTTGATATATTTCTTTAAAATCTAAATATGAAGTATTCAAATTTCAAGGAATTCAAATCCTTGATTACAACCTTTCGAAAGAAATATTAAGATACTCGTGTTAGATAATGGAGGGAGAAGGCACTCCCCAAAGGAGTTCGTGAACTTCTACGGTGAGATGTTGGGACTAAGAGGGAACTCACTACTCCCCTATAATTCCCAAGAAAATAGTGTAGCTGAAAGGAAGAACAAAAAAATTATGGAAGCTATAAAGACCATGATTCACTCCATCAAGATCCTTCCTATGTGCTATGGGCGTAAGCAAAGAATGGCAACTGCTTATGTGCGCATCAAATTATCCCATAGTGAATTTGGGTTCAAAACCCTAAGATATGTTCAAATTTAAATATGCCGCAGGTAAGCCATCCAAAATATTTATTTTCCGTTTGGCCCATATACCAAAAGAGGCACAAACAAGTTGGTCCTCGAAAGAAGGGAATATTCATGGGATAATCGAGGGATCGAATGCCTCTAATCTACATACCCGTCATTACCATATTGACCGGGACACAACCTTTGATGAAGAAGCAACACTCTAAGAAATCAAGAAGATGCCAACTTGAAGAAGTATATGAAGAGGAACCTATAAATCCAAGGATTGTAGAATCCATGAGGAAGTTCCCAGAGCTGCAAACCTGTAAGGGAAGCAACTTCCCCTGATGAGGAGACTCTTGAAGACGATGACATAACAAGAGTTCAAGAACCTCTTTCAAATGACCTTCTCCCATAAAAAGAAAGCCTGCTTGGGAAAGTAGAGCTATTCAAGATGGAGAGAAGTATGGTGTTCCTTTAAGGAACCACAAGACAAGTGAAAAGATCAAATCCATTCTCCAGCTAACGCTTTGATGTGCAATCTACTTGATGAAGAAACTACATGATTTGAAGAATCCATTCAAAGAAGGAATGGGTAGATGCCATGACAGAGGGATACCCATCCATAATAAAGAATGATGTATGGAACATAGTTCCCGGACCAAAAGTAAGGATGTGGTATCATCAAAATGGCTCTTCAAAAATAAAACATGCCGGCCGATGGAAGTATTGAGAAATATAAAGCAAGATTTGTCGCCTGTGGATTTTCCTGCATAGGCATTGATCATGAAGAGACATTCAATTCGTACGATACACACTTTGGATCTGAACCATTATAGCTCTTGATGCTAAGATGAAATGGAAGCTGCACCGCATGATGCTAAGACAGATTTTATGAATGGTGTTATCAAGAGGAAGTGTATATAGAGAACCCCAAGGATTTGAGGTTGAATATAGAAGTCTCATGTTTGCTGATTGAACAAAGCCTTATACAAATTGAAGCAAGCCCCGCATCTTGGTATGGCATTATGGACAATTTCTTGATGAGCTTAGGCTTTAATTAAGAGTAAAGCTGATCCAAATCTCTACTTCAAAATTATGGATATTGAGCCAGTAATTCATCGCTATATGTGGATGACTCTATTTTAATCGGAGAAGAAAAAGCTCATCAACAATGTAAAAGAGACTTGTCAATTGAGATGAAAGACCTTGCCTAATGCATTACTTCTTAGGTCTTGAGGTATGGCGTAGTCAAGAAAGGATCTTGCTTAAACACAGTCGAAATCTTAAAGATTCATAACATGATAGAAATGCAAGTCCATGAATACACCCATGGAACTAAGCCAGAAGTCAGTCAGTCGATACTTCATCGACTTGATAGATGCCACACCTATATGACAGATTATTGGATCATTGATGCAAATTACCAACGAACACCAGACCAGACATTTGTTCTCCGGCAGCGAACACCTTGAGTTAGTCCCTGTAGAGCCCGTATCGTTCACCCAATGGTTGCAAACATGCGGGATGAGGTACCTTAAAGGTACAATGCCGGATTATGGTCTCCAATCCATGATGCAGACTGCGACTTCACATTGAGTGTGGATAATCGATCCGTGACAAGGGTGAAAGCGCTACGGATAGAAAAGCACTCCTGACAGTCGCTTTAATTTTGGGATCACTGATCTCATGGAAGAGTAGTAAGCAATCTAGTATTTCTCCCAACACAACAAAAGCAGAATACATCGCAACATGTTCCACCAGTTGTGAAGCTATATGGATTCAAAAGTTGTCGAATCGGCCTATTTGACTTGAGATGAGAGAAACCATGATTCTATTAAGGTGTGAAAACCAGTCGATAAAGATGACAGAATCCTATATTCCACAACAGTCTAAGCACATAGAGATTCACTATCAATACATCCGTGGCATGGTGCAGAGGAGCTCAGTTCAAAGACATTGAAGTAATGTGATGAACAAGCTGTCGGCGTGTTGACCAAACCTCTTATCTCGTAAAGTTTGAAACACTTTCGAGATAAGCTTGGTATAGTCCTGAAGGACCTCCCCTGAAGGGGGAGTATATATATATATATTCCTGTTTCCCTAATTCCTCGCCGGTAGGACGAAGCAAGATGAGTCATTGCTTCCTACCTCACTGTTAGATCGTGAAGCAAGACGCTTCAGGTTTCTTGCTTCGGTTCCACCTAGATCGGACCTCACTGTTAGACGTAAAGAAAAACGAGTCATTGCTTCTGACCTCACTGTTAGACGTAAAGCAAGACGTTGTGTGTTCCTTGCTTCTGACCTCGCTGTTAGACGTAAAGCAAGATGAGTCATTGCTTCTGATTTCGCTGTTAGATGTAAAGCAAGACATTGTGTGTATTCCTTGCTTTAGACCTAGTTGTTAGACGTAAAGTAAGATGATTCCTTGCTTCTGACCTCATTGTTAGACATAAAGCAAGATGATGATGTATTCCTTGCTTCTAACCTAGTTGTTAGATGTAAAGCAAGATGATTCTTTGCTTTTGACCTCGTTGTTAGACGTAAAGCAAGATGATGATGTGTTCCTTGCTTCTGACCTAGTTGTTTGATGTAAAGCAAGATGATTCCTTGCTTCTGACCTTGTTGTTAGATGTAAAGCAAGATGATGATGTATACCTTGCTTTTGACCTAGTTGTTATATGTAAATAAAGATGTGACTGACACTGAGCTACCAACTTATCAGTTGTGACATTGAGCCAGTGTAGTACTGTGATGTGCCAGCCTAGTGTTGTGATGAGGTATCATTTTTTACTGATACATATTGATGCAGATGATGATGTCATTATTTCGAGAATGACGATGCTGCCGATGAAGAAAACTTCCGATGAATCGTAAATATGCCAGCCAATGTTCCAAGATGATATTGACGATACTATCCTCTTGATGCCACTGATGATGCAGACCTCTCTCACCTGATGCTGTTGAAGAATTCCCTTGTTGTTACGGGGGAGTGTTGAAATAATGTAACTACAAAGAGTATTCTTATTATTATTTGATATATTATTTATAGGATTAATCCCCATTGTGGATTAATCATGTCGGTAATTGTATTAGGACCAAATCCCCTTTTGCGGATTGGTCAACAAAAAATTTTAATAGGCAGAATAAGAATTTGGCCCCAATAATTAATAAGAAGATCCATAAATATATTAAAGGTGGGTTTACCCACCCAGATTAAGAAGTCAGCCCTGCCAGTGAAGAGACACTTCACACATGCTAGAACTTGTATAAATAAAGGAGGCTAGCACCTCATTTGAACACAACTCACTTGCTCAGTTTGAGAGATAAGTTCTGATCTGTTACTGGAAAAGGAGAGAGGGAGAAGAGTGGCACATCTTTTTGGGAGGACTATCTGTATTGGTTTGAGTTATCTCTTGATCATTGTATTGGCAATTTATGATAAGAAAGTTTTTGCTTGGTTTTCTTCCCCTAGAGGGTTTCCCAGGATAAATGTTGTGTCTCTTGTGAATGTGTATTTCTTAGTGATCTTGTTCTTATGTTTCTATTATCTATTGAAATGCAAAGAACTATAATAATGGCATAAAACATTAACACAAGTAAACACTATAATCATGACGAAAATATTTGAAAGGTTCTATTACTTCTAGGTATACTTGGTTGCATATAAGTACTATTGATATAGATTCTTATTGCACTTATTTGATGAACTATCATCTCCTCTAGGATATATTTCTCGTTTTGCTCCTAGGTAGGCCACCTTGGTAATTCTATGATCCTTGTTATCATAGATATGTTCTTATGAAAATGTTTTTGGTGGCCCTCCTGGTCAAATTGCATGGTTAATTCCTTATAATCCATGAGAATGGGACCCAAAGTCCTTAGCCAGTTTGCACCCAACACAATGTAACAACTGCCCATGTCGATAGCAAACATATGATATTTCAGGTGGTAGTCACCAATTTGGAGATGCACATTTTCAGAACGCCCTCCACATTTCATGGAGCCACCATTGGCAATCATGATTTGGAAACTATTGACAACATGGATGTAGTAATGAGTTTCTTGGGCAATGGGGCGATGAATACAATTATGGGTGCTTTCACTATCAACCAGAATGATGACCTTCCAATGCATGATGTAATCGATTAGCTTGAGGGTTTGGGGAGCGGAGAATCTAGTGAGAGCATTGAGGGAAATGCCCGGTTCTACTTCGGGAGGGTCTGAGGGAGGGGTTATGTCGGGGGTTTTAGGTGACTCAGACACAAGGGGAGTTTCAATATCCTCTTCCGAAATATCCTCGAAGATGGCCATAAACAACTTTTGTTCCTTACACTTGTGGCCCAAGAAATATTTGTCATCACAATTATAACAAAGGCCTTTGAGTTGGCGTTCAACCATTTTAGCCCTAGTCAATTTTTGGATCTTTAGTGGAGCGAAGGGAGTAGTGGGATTTACTGGTTTAGGGCGAGGGATAAAGGAGGGTTTCCGGTTTTGAGAAGATACAACCTGTTGTGCTTCTTTATTTCTTTTAGTAGCCTCCACCCAAGTCTGAGGCCAAGCCATGAGGACATGGGCCTGAATCTCATGCTTGAGGCCACAGATAAAACATTCTCGGAAAAAGGCACTAGACATGCCCTCTGCCCGAAAATCCAGGTGCTCAAAGGTAGATATAAAGTCTTCCACTGTTCCTGATTGTTTCAACTTTTTAAAACAACCCAAATGGTTGGTGTCAGTGTCAAAGCATTCATAAAGCTCTGCCACAAAGTGTGTCCAAGAAATATACCCTTGAAGAGAAGTTTTTCTCCATTTCCACCATTGCCAATGTTCTTGATCTAGATGGAGAACACCATACCATAGTTTGGCCAAGTCATCTGTAATGTCGTATAAAGAGAAATAATGTTCCATTTGTGTTACCCAACCAGTGGGGTCTGAGCCATCAAATTCGTTCACATCCACCCGTGGAAGGCGTAGGTCATGTTGAAAGTGATGGTTCTGAAAGTTATGGGAATGAGAGGAATGTTCACCGTTAGTATGTGGAGATGAGGAAGATGAAGGGTTATCTGTAGGGATATGTAGTTTGGTGCAGAGTGCCAAAAAGACAGATTCAAGCTAGGTGGTGAGGTCTTGGTTGATTTCCTCCATTGAGGACTGCATGGTTGTATTGATGGCAGGAGCATTGGCACTGAGTTGTTTCACTTCTTGTTGGGTCTCGATGAGACTAGATTGCAAGGTGTTGAAGCGAGCTTCCAAGTCTTGGCTACGGGTGTGTGCCATGAGAATGGGAGAACTGAAAAGGGGCGAGCGGGGTCAAAATTTTTGCCGAAAATGATATGTATGAATGTGATAAGGGTGAAGAGATGAATCCAATGGAATAGGTCTCAAATAATGGTGAAAATCTTTCCAGACTTTTTATTTTTATTTTTATTTTTACACCTGCAGAGTTATACTCTGGTTTGAAGAATATTGCAGAGAGGAAATGCCCAAATGCTTAACCAGAAAGAAATGTGTATTTACTTGGCCACCCAAACACAGTTGTGTGACAATAGATCTTGTTTGTTTTAATTTGTTTATGTTTTTTTCCCCAAGGGGTTGCCTTGTGTTATAACTCTCTGATATACGTGCGGGTCCAAAAGTAGTACTCGACCCAATATCTCAGGGCACTAACTAAGGAGGATAGACCGTACCCTTAGCTGTATTACCCGACTACCTCGGTACTATAGAGTGTCTTCCAGAGTGCTGTTCTCGGTGGCACTATAGCAGTCAGGCGACCAATCAGTTTATCTAAGGAGGGCTTCAGGAAATCTAGATTGATCTGTACACAGGTGATTTCAGATGCGCTACCACTCAAAGGGGTAATAACAAGGGTTACAAGGGTGGCCAACAGATGTGCACTTAAGAACCACTTGTATTTCCTATGTGTATGAATCCCTCAACCATGGGTTTATGTGCGTAACAACATATCTCTATGGCTTAAAGATGCCGGAATACATCTCTACCATGAAAAAAAATTACCCACAATTTATGCCAAGGAAATTGCTTTGATACCACTTGTAATATATGGGATATGAAAAGTATGCTGAACATAAATAAAATGCTAGAAAGGGAAGAATAACAACAATATAACCAGAATAATCACAACAATAACACTGAAATGATATAAGAATAACAATAGAAATAGCACTTTGATTCTGAGAGAAATGCTCATGGGCCTCTTCGAGGGGGAAACCTCCAGTCGAGTACAACTCTATTACAATAATCTCCAAGATAGGGTTCTCATACCCTCGACTCCTATTTATACTAAATATGTCTATCAAAAGAAGCATATAGAGGAAGATCCTTCTAGAAGCAGAAGCTTCTATTAGGTCTTCTTACATTCGACTTATTCTATTTTATTGCAAGGCCTTATTAATATTGACTTTTATTACATCCGAATATATTGTTCTACCTATGTGCGGGTTAGGACCCTAACATATGTCGAAGATGATGGAGTGAGGYTGCATGGTTATTCAGACTCAGATTGGGCATGTAGTGCAGTTGACAGGGAGAGCACTTCTGGTGATTTTTTTGGCCTAGGATCAACAATGGTTTCTTGGTACAATAGGAAACAAACTTCCGTGGAACTTATATCAATAGAGGCAGACTATATGGAAGCTAGTTTAGTGAGTTTTGAGGATATCTGGATTAAAAAACTTCTTGCAAGATTATTTGGCCAATAGTTGAAGTCCATCGTGATTCACTGTGACAAACAAAGTTGTATCAAGCTCTCAGAGAACCCAATGTTTCATGATAGGTCAAAACAAATTGAGATCATATATCACTTCATCAATACAAAGTACAAAAGGGAGCAATAAATCTCCAACACATTTCCACAGAAGAGAAGATTGCAAATATTCTCACCAAACCCCCAGTGAAGGGGAAGTTTGTCTACTTCAGAGACAAACTAGGAGTGGTGGAGAGTACCTCCCTCAGTAAGAGGGAATGCTGATTTTGTAGCTTTTGGAAGTATTCCCACAAGAGGCCAAGGTGTCAGGCATGTGGGAGTATTCGTTGGCACCATATTAGCCTTTTTTTTCAATGAAATCGGCCCCGAGATGAGGCTAGGAACTCGTGGGAAAGTTGATGGGCTTGTGATGGGGTGTCACACCCATAACGAGGAATACAATATTCTAATTAATTGTTGATTTTAGAATGGGTGCCTAAACTCACTCATTAGACTTGTATATAAAGGATAAAAGTCATTATGACATTTAATCATTGTGGCATCATGGAGTTAGCATAAGTGAGTAAACAATTTTTCTAGGGAGCATGGAAATTGTAGCAAGGAGATTTCTGCACCTAGGCAATTTGGCCTAGGATTTCTGGATCACATGTGTGAAGTGAGGATGAATGCACATGCGAAGGAATTCAAGTTTTTTGGACATGTACGCGGGTTGTAGTGGGCACAGTCACGTACGTACACGATTTGCAGTAAGGTGAATCATGTATATGCGAGTTGCAGTGGTTACAGTCGCGTATGTACGCGAGTTGCAGAAGGGTGAATCATGTACATCCATACAAATTTTTTGAATAGGAGAAGGTCCATAGAGGATGAAGTCAACAATAGTAAAGGTGACATCAATAGGCTGTACATGTGGTGTGGAACATATTTGTAAGTTGGGATTTGTCCCAAGTATTTTGCTTATATTTTGTGTTTTGGGAAGGACAAGGTTGTCTTGATATTTTGGTGGGTTTGTATTAGCTGGGAAGGATGGTTTTTCCCTCAGAATTTATGAGTTTGATAAAGTTACAAAACAAAAATATTGTGTCTCTTATGTGTAGATGATTCATCTTTGATCTTGTTGTTTCCACTACATATATTTTCAGTGTAAAATTTTTCAATGATAACAACTAAGGTTTACTGATATCTCACTAGGAATCAATTTTTAGATCTGAAAATAAGCCACGTAGAGTTGCATGTGAAAAATTGAAAGAGATGGGGACATCCCCACATATGTAGAAAAAGTTCACTACGATGATAACATATGAGTTATATTCTTGTGATGAATGTGAATAACAAGGTAAGGTTTGTATAGAAAGACCAATAAGAATGAAATGTTTTGAAAAATTTGATAAGAAGAAAATAAAGGTTGTGAAAGTTAGCCTATGGAATCTTGATCAAGACGAATACACAAAGTCTTGACTGAAGTGGAATGAAAATTTTGAAACCAAACTAGTAGAAGAAAAGAAGAAAGACAAGGTTGAGCCCAAGTGGTACTAGAAGACCATAGCACAGGAAAACCATTGCATGGATGACTGTGGGTGGTAACCTTCCACCATGAAAGGATTTGAGGTACCTTAAGAAGAATAAGGAAGGATAAAATAAGTCTTCAAACTAGAAAAAGGAGCACGGTAAGAAAAGTACCATAAAAGTTAGTGTTGTCCAAGGAAGTAGTGAGAGAAATTTCTTCCATCAATGTAATATGAATGGGTATTGGTGTGAAAAGTGTTGTAAGCTCCATCCTCAAATTCATCCATAGAAGATAAAGAGCAAGCCAATGAGCATAGTGAGAGCCAATAGTAAGGGGAGAGAGGCAACAAATTCACCAACAAACAAAAAAGGAAACAACCAATACATAAGGAGTTTTAACATAACCTCATAGTAAAAAGACAAATAGATAAGATAAGATAAGATAGTTGTATTAATGTTCGGTTATAACCAAAAAAGTAGGTCAAAGGTAAAGTCATCTCTATTTCAGATCTTTGGCTGAAAGGAATTGATTCCCAAGAGATTCCTGTAGTGTTTTTGAAGGAGTTGTTATGGATTGGTATTCTAATTGTTAAGCACATGTGAAGATATATCTCATGAATCAAGAGGACTACTACACATGTCTACAAAATCATGGAAGCATGAGTATGTAAAGCATGATCAAGTCTCATAGAGGAAATATCAAGTTGTATAAACATGTATCAACAATATCTATTTTAGTGGGTGTATATTGAAGCAAAAGAAAACCGTTGGGAAGCTTAGGGCATGATGGTTCTCAATTAAAGGAGTCATGGTAGCAATGGGCAAGCCTTGGAAGAGGAAAAACTGGCATGAACATGAATATGCAATATTTGAGAGAGGAAATATCAACAACACCAAGCATGGGAATGCCTTGAAAGAGGAAAAAATAGCAACACGAAGCATGGGAAATCCTTGAAAAAGGAAAAAAAAAACTAGGAGCAACAAACATGGGAAAGGCTTGGAAGAGAATAAACAAATAGCAACAAGCATCGACAAACCTTGGAAGAGGACAAACTGACAATAAAAAGAAACGAGAAAGATTTCAAGAAGAAAAACAAAGTTGTTGAAACTTGGTAGATTGAAGGAAAACTTAGTAGAAGAGACAAACTTCAAGATGGTATATTTATTTCCAAGAAGACATACTCAAATTGAGTCATATTTCTAGAGTAGGCTAAACTTAGTAGACGGAAAATTTATACAGAGGAAAAAATTATTAGAAGTAGACTCAAAAAGAAAGAAAACTCAAATAGAGGAACCATTTGGTGAAGGAAAACTCAAAGATAAACTTCAACCAAAGCCCATACAGAGAGAGGTGAGATTGTGTCTTTTCAATTGATTCCAAAGATGGTTGAAGACTAAATGATTTAAAGTTGATGAATGTTTTGAGCAATAAAAAACACCCAAAATGGGAGATCTAATATGTAATTCTTTAGGATCCATGAATGGTTTGATATGGAATTATTTAGTATAAATGAATGGTCAGATTTGTGAAGTAATGGACAAAGGCTTTGGGTAAGACATTGGAGAAAATTTTAGAACTTGGGATAATCATTGAAAGGTTCATCTTCAATAGCCATGTGATCCATCAACAAATGATCATTTGAGCTAATAGTTGACAAGCTAGTGATTGATAAGCCAATGGTCGACAAACCAAGGGATCAAAAAATAATTGATTGACAAGATGATATGAAGTCAATGAAGGTACTAGTAGAAATATAATGTGAAGTTAATGAAGGCGACATTTCCAATATAGTATGACGTCGATGAGTGTTCCATTGACAAGCTAGGTTGAATTCAATGAATGCATATTCAACATCGATAGAGGAAGGAACATCACTGGTCAACAAATTCAATGTCAATGTCCATAAGGTGATGATCTATGTGACAATTTTAGTTTGTTTTATTTAAAAGAAAAATATATTGTTTTCTAAGCTATGATCTTGTTATAAAATCTAGTTAAAATCTAGAAGAAATTATCCTTTTTGGAAAGGAAAGCAATCAAATTATCTATTCTCTTTGATATGAACAGAAGACAAATACTGGAGCTATGATTTGCAAGATATGGTCAAAATAGTATCATTGTTTGATTTGGGGATGAGAATGAGAATATGAAGTGTCCAACTTCTTGGTAATTTCCTATAGAAGCGTAGGGGACACCTTTTTGAAGAAGTCTATCAACAAAATAATAGGAAGATGAATATTGGGGATCATAATGGAAATTGAAATGTTAAGGCTGCCCCACTGAGAGCTTAGATAATGAAGATCACCATAAATAGGTTATGGACAATTTGGAAATAGAATTCACTTATTGAAAACACAAGAGGATGGTAGTGAGATGAAGCATAAATTGGAGTCTAGATAACATTAACATCAACACCCAAAGTCAAGAAATATCCAAACCATATAAGTGATAGCCTAAAAACCCAAAGTTAGGAAATATCCAAATCATTTGAGTGATGCCAAAATTATTCAAGGAATCCTATAAGTGATGTTGCCAAGATAAAGATGAAGTCATTCTTTTAGTATTTTAATTTGAATTACAAAACTTTTAACATCTATTATGGATTTTATTCCCTTGCGGATTTTCTAGTTAATAACGTCATGTGTACCATGTGTTAATGTGTGTGATTCTTTGTTTTTTTGGTTTAGTTGTTGATTGCTTAAATTAATAAACTAGTGAGAACTGCATACATAACTTCATACATAACACAAACAATAAGGATTTAATAAATTCTTCAAATGTTTTAAATTAGGGGACACATTACTATGACCCAAAACTTTAAGAGGGCCTTGTTGCACTTTAGGATACCAAATAACATCATTTTTTAGATATCTATATCTTTCAATGCATTTTGGACTACACCATGGTTCAAATTTTAAGGGGTCGCAATCATAAGCATCTAAAGAGATGGGATGAATATTTGATCTATATTAAACACCTATAACAAAGGAACACATTCTCCAATAGTAAGTCTTTGTTTGAGACTTGTTTTGGATATTTTACACCTTCAACCTTAGATGTCATAAATGAATAACACGGGGAGAGAAGATACCGTAGGAGAAACACAAAAAGATGAAAAGTTCATTGATAATATCAGGAATATCCCTTTCTTAGTACACAAGACATTAAAAAATACATAGGAAAAGTATAAACCAACCATCACCAACACAAAATTGTGAAGCCATTCAAGGTATAAGGCCAGGTTTGGTTGCACCTCAACAAGGATAGGTTGCGAGAATCTATAAAGAAAATCAAGTCTCTCAGACTTTCTCCTTTTGAAGTGTTGGAACATGTTGGAAACAATGCTTCTAGACTCATTCTACCTCCATATATGTGCAATTTATTAATAGTAAACGTGGATAATTTGAAACTCTATGATTCATCCATCCTCGATGAGGAAAATGAAGGGAAAGTATTATATTCTATAGAATATTGATCGTCAGATTCTTAGGGAGAGTTAGAAAAATATATGGTCTTGCAGAAGAAGTTTAGAAAAACTAGATGGAGTTAATAAGAACTCTAGTAGGGCAGGTTAAAAGGGAAACTTTTGGGTAAGTAAAAGTGGTAAAAGTGATAATCTATAGAGAATTTGAGAAATTTTTTCCTCATCTCCTCTAGTATAAGATTTTAGGGACCTAAAACCTCCCAAAATGGGGAGGTATGATTCAAATTGGGTTAGTATATATTTTTTCATCCCTTTTGGTACTTTTAAAACTAAAGAATTATAGTTGTGTATTTGTAGAGGCCATTTTAAGGGATAATCTTGAAATCCATTGAGCAAGGTCAAAATACAAATCTATTGGGGAAAACACAGTTTTGGGGGGTTGAAAAATAGTTGCATTGGCACAAAAAATGTCATCAGTGGGTAGTACACATAGGTATCTTTGATACAAGATATTATACACTAAAAACGAAGTCCATATGAGAACCACTTGGATTCCATGTCATCTTAGATTAATCTCACATGTGTACTTTGAAGAAGATGCTAGAGGATTCAAAAACCTAACCCTAATTTGTAGTTAGAGAAGGAAAAAAATATTAACCCTAACCTTAACCTTAATGAATATTATGACATGTTAAAAATTAACTATAAGGGATCATTGTGGCAACTTGATCATGAATCTACCCATTGTAAGAGGGATTTTTGAAGGGACCATTGTGGAGGATTGATCATGAATCTACCCATTGTGGCATTTTGATCATGAACCTACCCATTACAATGCTTATTGAAGATGTTTGCAAGCATTGGGATCCTAGTTATGAATAAGAATAAAAGTTCGAGGATCTAATTGATGCTTATCATTATAGAGAAAGCGATATCCAATATGTAATTCTTGCATATGGGAATAACCCATCATATGTTTTCTTCGATGAAATAAAGGATAAATGTGATTCATGTATGTCCTTGAATGAGTATATCAATGAAAAATATGGTGGGTTGTGTCAATAGAAGTGTGGAAATGAGTTTCACAAGGATCGTTTAGATGACCACCTTTCTATTTAATCACATGAACCACTTGTGCATGGAATTTCAAATATGAAGTAGGATAAGTGTGATGAAGTTATTGAAGCCTTGTTGAATCCCTTCTTGAAAATGCTGATGTTGAAGATTCCATTTAAGATTATGCATATCATCCTATCTTGGAGGAAAAATATTGTGATGATGATGTACACTCATGAGGACATTCTAGTAGCCATCATCATTGATTCTGAGGAGGACAAGAATTTGGTAAGTTATGACACTTTTCAAAATTATGAGTTTGATGATGAATCCCTTGATGATTTGAAGATAATAGATTTGGAAGACAAACCCCTGGAGGATGAAGAAATTACAAGTGTTTCTGCTAGCTATTGTGATAAAGAACATGGTAGCGAAGATGATGATGTGAACACTTATTTTGGTGATTGAGAGACATAGATGGGATGTAGATAATTGGTTTATTTATGGATATCCCATACATGAATAAAATTTGAATTGGCACTTTACATTTCCAATAAACATGGGGAGACATTCCATGGTGTATGAAGAAGATATTGTAGGTCCTATTGTCTTGTATCTTAGACAAATAAAATATGTTGAGCTATGTAATTCACATTCAAGTGTTGATCAATATCCATGTGTCCTTATTACTGGAGGATATTTATAGTTGCATAAGGAACATTGCCATGACATTACATATGTAGAAATTTGCTAGCCATTGATATATTTAGCTCATACCCTTTATATGTGAGAAAAATCAATATGTGTTTTTAGGCTGCAATATGTTCAAGGAATAAATGTACGCAATCTCTGGTGTATTGTATAACTTTTCAATGTTCCAAAATAGGGCATCGATCCTTGAATCACAAGTTGATTTATTTTTTTAGATTTGGTTTTTATGGCATGCATCATGTGGAGGTTTGATAGAGGGAAACAAAGGTTTTGTAAGTTTTTATTGTAGATTCCTTTTAAACACTTGTTTCTTAAGGGCATGATATGGGATTTTCATGGTATCCAAGAAGGATGTATGTTGGAGTGTGTAGATACGATTTTAGAGAGGCATATGGTGGTCGGAAGTGATTTATGTCTTGATGATGGGTTTCCATATTCACATGTGGTAGGTAATGACTATATCAACCCTATCCAACATTGGATAAAGCAAGCATGTAACGACACATGATGGTGCTAGTGTGATTTTGATGTTTACTTTCATATTTAAGATCTCACTTCAATCTTCTTCCATATAGTGACAAATATTACAGCTTACTCATGCATGATGTTTGATGTAGCCTTGTTTTGGATAATTTCCAAACACAAGGGGGGATCTCATATTATTGATGAGATGATATGGTGGTTTCATTGGTTGTATGCGTTCACCTAGAATTTGTATTTTCCTATGGTAGAGTAGGGTAGGTACAATAAGATCGATCGTCACAAGCAATAGGATTCATTTATATGTTCGCTTTGGAATTTTTGGCTCATGTTTTCATTCATATAAACCCTTTGAGAATGAATATTTAGATGGAAATTCTCATGTTTTTGTAATGAATTTCGATTTTAAACCTTTGTATAGTGTGGTAAGGATGTGAAGCTTTGGATCCACCCTATCATGGATAACCAACACTTTGATCTACATTGCAGGTATAACAAAGGGCCTGGAGTTCTCTTGCACCCCACAAGGGAGTGGAGTCCCCATATGCATCCAATTGTTGTCCCCTTGAAAATGAATGGTTCATTTTTCATTTTCATGGCCCTTTCATCTCTCATTGATCACAATATAACACCCTTGGATTTTGGTAGTAGTTACAACTTGATGGAGGCTTTTTCAGAACCACATTGATGGATGATTTGAGGAGGAAGAAAGCCCTAAAATAAGAATACTCTACCTTATTTTCACTATAGAGCATGATTTATGGAAAGACAAGGGTCAAATACAACCAAAATAAATAAATGCCTTACACGTGGAGATCTAGAGCATGAAATATGATAGGGAGAGAAACATTCCCTATATTGGAGGAGGCCTAGAGCGTGATAGATGGAAAGGAAAAAACATAATAGATGAATGCCCTACCTTGGAGCATTGTTTTGGTTAAAGGAGATAACTTGATGATGAACATTCCACTCCAATGGAGGATTGTGGTGGATTGATAAAAAATATACCCTTTTCAAGAGGGACATTTGATGTAATAGGTGATTGGAAAACATTGCAAAGTGACTTTATGGGGAATTGCATAGTACTTGAGGCACATTCCAAATATTTCTAGGCATGTTTCACCATTGAGACATTTGGGGAAAGGACACCTGGTTTGAAGAATGTTCTACATATTTGGAGGGGATTCCTTTGCACAAGGAAGAATAATGTGACATGGATGACATGGTCCAAGCTCCTAAGGACCTATGCAAATGGTAAAGGGCTCCCAAGTTAATATTTTAACGTATAAGATAAAGAAGGACCAGATGTGAAAGCATTTGAATGCTAGAATATGAGTGTTAGGGTTCATGATGACTCTAATATGGTTAAAGAGGACCTAAATCACATGAAGAAGGTCCTAGGGTGGTGCACCTTATGTAGGAGGACATGATATGTGGATTAAACTATTATTTTCCCCTCTAAAATCCTAAAAAGAGACAAGCCCTAATTTGAGAGGATAGAAGCCTATACATAAAGGAGAAATTCATTTTCTAATGGTATGGTTGGAGTTGTGAGAGTTCCCCTCCAATCCAAGTTGAAGATATTTTTGGAGGAAGAATTTAAGGGGAATTTCAATGTGAGGTTGTTCATCTTTTTTCTATTTTCTTGGGTTGATTTGATGGCTAGAAATTCCTAGTTGTAAAAGCGTTGTTTTTCTTCAATACAAGGATGTTTGGTTTGAGGTGAAACCCTTCCTTTGTATCACTATAATCATTGTGTTTTTTGAAGAATATTTTTTTTTATAAAATTCTAGTTAGGGTTGTTCACTACTTCTTTTAGAACTACCCTAACTGGGGTTGAAGGTTTAGTGTGGTGCAATTAAAGCCCTTTTTATCTTTGGGTGAAATCATACTTGAAGCATGATGTATTGTTTCCTATTTGTTATATAAACAAGGCTTCCTACTATTGTCTACTTTTGTGGTTTCAAATGTAGTTGTCCTTTATGTATTTGTGGTTCCAAGTTATCGCTTTGTCGCTTTTTTATCGGTTGTGAGGAGCATATTTGGAAGAACCCTCATTTAATTTTTTTCATATTGAATTAAATCCATGTGGTTGGTCAAAACATGTTTATAACAATCTAGATATGCCTTATTTCATACAAGATCAAACCCTCTTGATTGTTGATCTTGAATCCATCACCCATTGGATATGCACTAGTATTGGCCATCCGCCATCCCTTTAATTTTAAGAATATCAATAAACATATTTTTTCTATGGTTTCTCCCCTTGTGCTATATGGGAGGAAACCTTAAGTGAGAGGAAGAGTTTTTTTTAGGATAGTGGGAAGCCTTCCTAGGTGCCTCAAGCGTTGCACTTTGTTGAGGGACTTGAATACTTTTGGGTGCAAGTCTTGGAGGTAACAATGATGCATGCATGTGCTCTCTACAAAATTGTCTACATAAAAATGATGCTCCTCCCAAGGTAAACTAGCATAGGTACATCTACCATTAACATTGTGCACACATATTGATGCATGGATATGTTATGCGTGTTGATATTATGGTAGCTGCGGGAGGTATTAACCTCCATGTGTAACCTTTGGCTAGAATAAAATATTTCGGAAGCAAGAGAAACCCTAAACAGATGCGTAGAAAACCTAGAATACAAGTCGACTCAGTAAAATAATTAATATTAAAGTATTATCCTCCAGAAAGAGAAGTTGGCCTAGACATGCAACAAGGAGCACTATAAATAGAAGGTGCTTGAGCTCATTTGCATACAATCACCTCACCCACTCTCTCAAGTGTAGTGCAAGTTGGGAGATGCAAATGCAAGAATGGAAGGTGGATCTTCTGGGGTTATTTTTTGTCTGTCTCTCTAGTGCTATCTAGCCTAATATATGCATCCTACTTCTAGTATCTCTTGGTGGTATTCTTGGTGACATTCTTGGTGGTATTTTGATATCCTTGGTGGTATTCTTGATAAGTGAAAATGCAACTACTGCAAATGAGTATTGTTCTTTTTTTGTGGATTCATGAATTTATTTATGGTGAGATATATTTTGAGAAATATGCGCTATCTTGGTTATCTATTGGTTTTAGTGTTGCTTCCGAAATCATTCTATCTATTAAAGGTTATGGTGCTCGGGGGTTGTTGCGTGCCTATGGTTAGGTGAAAATAGTGATATTGTCTATGGTAAAATGATCACATCGAATATTATAATAGGTTATGGGCCTACACTACATAAAGGTCTAACCGCTGGAAGGTAGAGTGAGAATTCTTTGTCAAGTTTGTTATAGCACTAGTGGAAACTGCAACTAGGGTTTTTGATTTTGCAGCTGCAACAAAACCTAATCTAATTCTTTGGGCACCTTAAGTGAAGCATTGGACCTAATTTCTAAATACTCTAGTGTTCCATATCCAAGCGAACCATTTGGTTCCCTTAGCCAACAAAAACGTCAAGTTTGATTTTTAGTCAAAGTCAAAGATTGACTTCTGGTCAAAATTGATTTTGTGGTCAAATTTGAAATTTCATGGTTTCTAGATTGTTCTAATCATTGAACCTTTTTTATTCAGTTTCTAACCTCTTCTTTTCAATATGGTGTCTAGTTTCAGATTAGAAGACAAGTTTAACGATGTTTCAAATTTCAAAGGTATGCACTTGTATATGCTTTTCATGTTATATCACCCAACAAAGCATGAGTGTGTTTTGTAGGGAATGTGTAAGAGACCTTATTCAAGTAATGATATTGGATTCAATACATTCAAAGGAACAAGCAGTTGAGGCTCTAGGTTCCAGGTTTGATTGATCAAATTGTTAAGTTTCAATTTGCACATATCAAGTTTGATAGTTGCCACAATACAAGTAAACACTATAATCGTGACGACAATATTTGAAAGGTTCTATTACTGCTAGGTATACTTGGTTTCATATAAGTACTATTGATATAGATTCTTATTGCACTTGTTTGATGAACGGACATCTCCTCTAGGGTATATTTCTCGTTTTTCTCCCGAGCATGCCACCTTGGTAATTCTATGATCCTTGTTATCATGGATATGTTCTTATGAAAATGTTATGGGAAATAATTTTTCTCTTGTTTTTCTTGTTCCAGGTAGGTCACAGGCGATAGCTCTGAGAAGGATCTAGAGTGACAGTTGAAAACATGGAGCAGATGACCCCATCAAGCGGTGAGGCATGAGATCTCACCAAGTACCAATTCTAAAGGAAGCATGTAAAGAAAAACGAGTTTTGGATCTGATACACTTAGATGTGTGTGGATCAATGCCAACCTCCTCACTAAATGGATAAAGATTGTGAAGTTCGATAATACACCTCCAAGGAGCTCATTGCCTTTTATAAAGAAACCATGATTAGGGGGGAGCTAATTTTACCACATAATCCTCAACAAAATTGTGTGGCAGAAAGAAATAATCGATCCATTGAAGAATCTATTAAGGCAATGATGAATGACCAATGTTTCTATGGGAAGAAGCAACTATGACAGTCGTATATGTTTATAATAGAATTCCTCATCATATATTGAAGAACATGACTCCATAAGAAGATTTCTCCGGAAATAAGCCAAGTGTTGTACACTTGAGGATCTTTGGCTATCAGTCAAGAAGAAAGAATGGAAGGAAGCTATGATTATGATGGAAGAATATCGATCCATCATGAAAAATGATGTATGGGAAATTGTGCCTAGACTTGAAGGAAAGTCTGTAGTCTTTTCAAAATGGGTTTACAAGATAAAACATGCAGTAGATGGGAGTATCGATAAATAGAAGGCAAGATTCATGGCTAGAGGGTTCTCCCAACAAGAAGGAGAATACTACGATGAGACGTTTGCTCCAGTTTCCAGATATACCTCTATTAGAGCCATCATATCTCTGGAAACATCCATGGGTTGGAGTTTACATCAGATGGATGCAAAGACTACCTTTCTCAATGGAGTAGTTGAGGAGGAAGTATACATAGAGAAACCTCAAGGTTTTAAGATACACCCGAGAGAAACTCATGTATGCATATTAAAGAAGGCATTGTATGGACTCAAGCAAGCTCTAAGAGCTTGGTATGAAAAAATTTACAGTTACTTGACGAGACTTGGATTTTCCAAGAGCTATGCTAATCCATATCCTTATTACAAGGTTGTGAATGATGCACATGTGATCCGGCTACTATATGTTAATGATTTTGTTTCAAGTAGGTGCAAAGCCTCTCATTATTTAGTGTAAGAGGGATTTAGCCTTTGAATTCGATATGAAGGATCTTGGTCTCATTATTATTTGGGACTAGAAGTATAGCATAAGCATGGTGAAATCTTCCTTAGGAAAGGGAAGTAAGTTGTAAAGATTCTTTAGAAGTTTGGGATGATGGATTTCAAATCCATGGCAACTCCCATGGTGACAAATCTGAGGAATTTGAGAGACTCTAATTATAATCTAGTAGACTTGTCCCTGTATTGGTAGTTGATTGGCTCATTGATATATTTGGTGTTGGCACCAGGCCAAAGTGGAAAGGAGGATGATCGTGGGAAAGAAAGCGTGCAAAAATGAAAGTAACAACTAGAAGGTAACACAACACACATGCATGCAATAAATCATGCATAAGGAAAATGACAGTTGGAGGAAGAACAACACATGTGCATGGGAGGAAGACCTAGCGTTGATAGGGTTAGGGTTTTGGTAATAAATTGTAAAATGGATGAATAGCCCGACATATATAAATAGAGATACACAAGTATCATTGAGAGGTTGATTCATTTTTGTATTAGTTCTGTTTTTGTAATGATCTAACATATCTATTTATGAGTTGATGCGTTATGTAATATGGTTATGGACCAATTTTGTAAGATATTGAGCTAGAATAGAGGAGAGGAGGAAGATATGAGGATTATATCACAAGGTGTGGAGCCTGGTGTGATCTAGTTCGCCTCATACAAATCTTACCCATCAGAGGGAATTGTAAGCGCGTGACGCTGGAGATGCAAAACTACCATAATAAAAGAGCCAAGAGCCAAATCTTTGTGGATGTAGCCCAGGAGGGGGTGAACCATGGTAATATCTATGTAATGTGATGTATTCATGTATATCTTTATTTGCTTTCAACAGTTAATTGTTATGATTAATGAATGAGTTAATGCATTGTTATGGAATACGATTGTGATGTTCGTGGAACTAAACCATGAAAGATAGATGCAACCCCGTGAGTGCTAGTAGATTGCAATTATAATTTGTAGTAGATGGATCATATTAATAAACCCCTATCTCATACTCAATCCTAGTCTGTAAACACCTGAGTCTTACAGCCACCCATTTAAAGCTATCTCGGGTGAGACTACGCAGTGCACTCTGTACACTGTGTTTCCTTCTGGTTTACCAGGAGGGCCGATAGTTTTAGAGGATTTTTTGGAAACCTGAAAGACATGAACCCTGGGTCAATAACTCAGACAATAAAGGAATCAGTTAAAATCCAACAAATGGTTCCGTTGTCATTTTAGAAGGAACAAGAGAGGACTGAGTAGACGAGATAGATTGAATGAGAAAAGAACGAGTGAAAAAAAAAGACCAATGAGCCATTAGAAGGGAATGTTGAGACATTGGAACCCCATGAAAGGAGAAATCGAAGGTTGGTTGAGAACCAAAGAGATAGAGTTTTCCTAGAAAGACAATAGAAACCCTAGAATCACACCTCTCAAATATATGGATAAATATGTGTTTACTGATTTACACGAAGTCTTTTTCTGTGATTTTCCACATCTACTACATGAGTGGATACTAAGGTTGAAGGATAACCATGCGATGAATTGGATTTGATATCTAGATTGGACACAGGTACAGATTTATCAATTACAGCAGGTGAACAACAAATTCACCCGTGCAATAGACTTTTGGCTTGACAGTATTGTGGCAGGTTTCATCACTGAATTTGTAGTTGACACAACGATATCATACAATGCAATATAGAAAGACTTTCTATGTGGACCTTGAGGAAGGTACATTCAATCCCTGTATACTTCTATTAAGATACTGCTATATAACAAAGGTGTAATGACAATGGAATCAAACAACTAAACTTCCCTGTGTGCATGGGGGAAGGGGGGAAACACTGAAAGAGAGAGGATAATTGGAAGGCGGTGAGGATAAAGAAAATAAGGAGAAGGAACCCTTGGACCCAATCATGATGGATGACCACCAACTCAAGTGGATCTTGGTGTCATCAAGAACGACGCGTAGCGGAGTACCCTACCAATATAAGGTGAATACCAAGAAGAGAGTTGTAGCTGCGAGGGAAGGCTTGGTGAGCGATGAGGAAGAGGTAGAGGATCTTCAGGATATGGAGAATATTGAGGAAATAATGTGTGCAACATATGAGAGGAAGAAGAGAGGAGAAGGAAGCCATCCTATCCATATTAATGTCAGTGTGGAACCCACAAACCCACGTGCGACTAATACACCAAAGAGAACACCACCTTTTAGACAACCAAAGTTTGGAGGAAGTTCGATAACAAGACATACATCTACACTAGGAGAAAGAAATAGAGGATCCAATTTTGACAGAACTAGTCAAGTATCTACATCGTGCAGAGGAGGAAGTAGTTCAGTATTCAGAAGGGCAGAACATGATCCCACTATTAGATTACTAGAATTTCGAGGAGAAGCAACAGAAGACTCGGAGAAACATTTTTTTATTTGTGAAAATATCTGGGAGGCAAAACAGATCACTGATGAAGATACCAAACTCGTGCAGCTAGCAATTACACTAAGAGATCGTGCACTAGACTGGTACATGAGATTAGACACAAAAAATGCCCTTGGGACGACGAGGACACTGGCATAAGTTAAGAAGCTACTGATTAATGAGATCCAGAAGCCGAGCTCAGAGGATTAGTACATGAACAAGATGATCGAGATAAGACAGAAGTTAGGAGATTCAGTATGGGATATTGACCAAAGATTCAAGCAACTAAAGGGGAAACTAAAATAACTGATGACCGAGATGCAACATCGTCACATGTTTGTCAACTCACTACTCAAAAACTTAAAATATCCCTTACGACAACATAAATTTCAGATGCAGGTAGAGGCTCTGCAGGAAACCTTGCAACTGGAAGAGAACCAATACCAACATACGGACCCAACTATTGAGGAATTGAAGGAGGATTTGAAGAATCTAACATTTCAGTTGAACCAGAATAAGAATAAGGACAAATGAGAATTCATTTGGTGCACTGCATGCAGGATAGAAGGACAACACAAGAACAAATGCCCAACATTCACGCAGTATATGGAAACATGTATGCCAAATCTGCTACCACAGGGAGGATTATGGTGCGAAATATGCAAGAAAACAGGTCACAACCCTTATCACTGCACGATGATGCAGAAATACCAGACATTTTTGAATAATTCATATTGCACCTTTTGTAAGTCAGTAGGCCATGACGATAAATATTGTAGAACTATGGAGCTTATATGGGAAACAACATCAGATGCATACAGGGTATAGGCCGAAATGATGACTGGGCAAGAAGCACCTCAGTTTAATCAAGCCCCAACTCCATACAATACTGCACAACAACAATACTGCACAACAACCATACAACAATGTGCAACCATAGTATAACCTGGCACAACCCCAGTACAATACCGCACAGTATAATTAGGCACCACAGTATAATGCACTGAGAGGTGACCGAGCAGGCTATCGAGGAGGAGGATGAGACAAAGGAGGTTTCAGACGTGGTAGAGGACCCGTCACATGTCACAATTGTCAACAACCGGGACATTATGCACGAGAATGTCGACTTCCACCAACAACTTGTATGTATTGCCACACATCGGACCATGATACCGAGGAATGTCCGACACTACTAGTAAATATTCAGGAAAAGAGGAACCAGAACAATCATAATGTTCAGTGGATTTTAGCCAAAGCTAGGAATGACAGATGAAACATCAATATAGTCACTCATGGAGGAACGAAAACATGAAATGACACAGTTTGACAGGAAMCAACACATAACCAATGGGTAAATAACAATGAACCAAGAAAGAAGTTCGACGCACCAAAAGAAAAGGAGACTTTTAATGAATCCAGACAAGAATTTCAGAAGGAGGACACAATGTCGAATTCAACTACGCAACCATTCAAGGAAGCCTAAGAATATGAGATGCCGCCATCATTGGATCATATGAACAGAATGTAGCCCAAGGGACAAGTAAGTACAATCAAAGGCTTTTTTCAATCACACGTGAAAGTATTAAGTGATCTGTCATCTGTGAAAATATTGCAAAACATACTAGAGAAATGTAGTGGTGAGACAGAAGAAAAACTAGAAACAAAAACTGTCAATCACCTACACACCAGAAGAAGAACAAGTAGGGAATTTAGACTAAATTATAACATTGGAGGTTTCAACATGGGAGACATTATACTAGACCTAGGATCTGAAGTGAATGTGATACCTAAGAAGACTTGGCAATGTATGGGAGAGCCAACATTGTGATACTCAAATGCCCAATTAAAACTAGCAAACCAACATAGAGTCCTACCAATAGGTAGACTGAAAGGAGTGACAATAGATCTTGATGGATTGTGCACTAAATCAAACTTTGAAGTCATTGAAATAGTGGATGACACAACACCTTACCCGACACTTCTTGGTCTGGATTGGGAATTTGACAACCATACCATAATCAATTTGAAAACCGGGAAAATGACATTTGAATCTGGAGAATACAGGGTCATAGCACCACTAGATCCGTCGGAAGGGGAGAGGTTCGTAGAACCCACTTGGCTGGGATTAGAAGAGATCGTCTAGTTGTATAGAAAAACTGTGCACGATCATGATTACGTAAACCCAACTGCAGACGAAGCACTCAGTTGGCGGAGCATTACTTCATGCACAATAGACTCAGACACTGGGTTAGAAAACTGACAGAAGAGACTACATGAAGTATCCACGTGAAGATGTGCAAGAATAGACCACGCAGAAAGATGGGTAGGCACAGAAATCAAAGAACCACGAAGTTTCCATGGACTAAATGATTTGGAAACATTTTTGACACAATACAAAGATAAAGTATTAGAAAACTAGTGACTGTTAGCACTTGACTTAGCACTCAAGGCCACACCCACAAGATGGCAGGGCACACATAAAGAGACCATTACAGACTGGTATCAATGTAAGCGACTATTGTGCATAAGGTCGATGTAGAACAAGAATACAACAAACAACAAAAATACCAAGGACAAGAGGCACCAGCAGAACACTTGGCGAAGTGCAAAACGCTGTGGAAAATGACACCACCAGAGGAATGGCCTCATCACTTCATACATACTTTAGAAGGCATACCAACGAACTGGTACACAGACCAGGAATTGCGCAAAGGAACTACAATGTGGAGGAAATTACAACATAACTTCACAATCATTTTTTCATTCGAGCATGAGAACCCCAACATAGACACAACTCTCAAACGAATCAGAGGAGTAATATTGATTGAAGAATAAGAAACAAAATTTATCACATAAGAGAAACAACAGAAAAAATAGACAATCAACGAGCTACTGTCATGTTATCATGTAGAGGAGGAAGCACCAGATGAAGATGACCCACGCGACATTCAGATCGAAGAAGTAGAAGGAGAAATAGATGTGGAAGGACCATCCATAGAATCAAAAGTCATTGTCTTGCCAATCAAGGTAAATAAAGTTAACATCGGGACATATGAACAACCCAAAATGGCCAACATTGGAGACTACTGGGATGAGCAAACAATAAAAATCATAACATAATTATTGTGCGAATATAGCGACCTTTTTCCCACAATATTTACAGAGATGAAAGGTATAGCAGGAGAACTGGGAGAGATGAAGATACCACTCAGACCTGAAGMGAGACCTATAAGACAACTACCCTATAGATTGAACCCCATATATAAACAAAAATTTAAAGACGAGATCAACCGAATGCTCGAAGCCGACATCATTGAACCAGTTAAGGAATCAGAATGGATAAACCCGATGGTAGTACAAGACAAGAAACAAGGAAGAGGGATTAGGATATGCGTTGACTTGAGGAAGTTGAATGATGCATGCCTACATGACCCAATCAGTACACCATTCACGAATGAAGTGTTAGCGAATGTGGGGGGACATGAATCTTTCTCATTCACTGGTGGATTCTCAGGATACCATCAGATTAAGATAGCACAGGAGGATATACACAAGACCACATTTGCGACAGAATGGGGATCTTATCAGTAGATAGTCATGCCGTTTGGACTAGAGAATCCACCCGCAATATTCTCCAGAGTAGTCATCACATCATTTAAGGAATTCATCCATAAGTTCCTTGAAGTATACCTAGATGACTGGAAAGTTTACAGTCTGCTGAAAATCCATGTGGAAGTACTACGACTAATGCTAGAAAGATGTAGACAATGCCAGATATTGAACATCAAGAAATGCATATTTGGAACACTGTTTGGGATACTATTGGGCCATATAGTATGCAAACAAGTCTTGTTAGTGTATTTGGCCAAGATCGTCGTCATTTTTAACTTACCAACACAAAAAACAGTCTGACAGCTAAGAGAAACCTTAGGGCACACAGGCTACTATAGGAATTTCATCAAAGGATATGCACAGATCACAACCCCAATGGAAAAAATGTTAAGGAAGGATACAAAATATCAATGGAATGATGAGTGTCAACACGGTCTAAATACCCTGAAGGAAAGGATGGTTTCTGCACCGATATTAGTATTTCCAGACTGGGAAAATACATTCCATGTGCATGTAGATGCATCAGCGATAGCTCTGGGAGATGTCTTAGCGCAGCCAGGAGTAGGAGACTTGGATCATCCAATACCATTCACAAGAAGAAAGCTTCAGACTCGGAACATAATTATAACACGACAGAAAGAGAAGGCCTAGCTATGGTCTATGCACTACAAAAGTTTAGACACTACTGATTGGGAAAACACTTTAAGATGTTTATAGATCATTCAGCTCTAAAATACCTAGTCAACAAGCCAGTGTTGGGGGAGATAATCTGTGGATGGTTACTGCTATTTCAAGAATTTGATTTTGAATTAATAGTTAAACCAGGGAAACTGAATGTAGGACTTGACCACCTGTCCAGGGTCATAAATGGAGAAGAACCTACGAATCTAGAAGATACAGTTTCGTATGCACATTTATTCTCAGTACAGATTGTTGATGACTACTTCACAAAGATCATCCAGTACTTAAGCACAGGTACTACGCCGCAAGAATATACCACCACGCAGAAGAAGAACCTGGTAGTCTGCGCAACTGACTATCAATTGATTGTAGGAGACCTATACAAAATGGGCGCAGACAACATCTTGCGAAGGTACGTATTAGAGACTGAATGACCAAGAATTTTAGCATAAGCCCATGAGGGAATCACAGGAGGGAATTATGCAGGAAAAGCTAATGTGCAAAAGGTACTATGCATAGGAATATGGTGGCCAATGATTCACAAGGACTCGAAAGAATACTGTTAGAGATGCGATGTCTATCAAAGGGTAGGAAAACCCAACAAAAGGAAGGAAATGCCACTATGACCACAAGTAACATTACAGGCATTTGAAAAATGGGCAATCGACTTTGTGGGACCAATTAACCCACCATCCAAAAGAACAAGGGAAAGATACATTATCACTGTGACAACATACCTAACAAGATGGGCGGAAGCTGCACCAGTAAAAGATTGTAGCACAGAGACAACTGCACACTTCTTGTTTGAACAAGTCATCACTAGATTTGGGTTCCCAAGAGTTTTGATGAGTGACCAAGGCACACACTTCATAAACAACACCATCCGTGCACTGGCTGAAGAGTTTGAAATTCATCACCAGAAGAGCACACCGTATCACCCATAGGCAAATGGCATAGTAAAAGCCTTCAACAAAATTCTGGAGAACTTACTAACAAAGATCTGTAACGTCAACAGAGACGACTAGGACCTCAAAGTACCAGTAGTATTATGGGCGTATAGGACCATATAAAGTTGATAGGGCACACACCATTCAAGCTAGTCTATGGCCAAGAAGCAATAGTGACATTAGAATTTTTAGTACCCAGCTTACGCGTAGCAGCTATCACACAGATGACAGAATGAGGCGCAATAAAGGAAAGACTGAATCAATTATTGTCAATGGAGGAAGACCGAATCCTGGCAGGATTCCATCAAGAAGTGCAGAAAGCAAGAGACAAAGCTTCACACGATCGACACATCAAGAAGAAAATGTTTAAGGAAGGAGAT
>SNQJ01S0055938.1:0-10739 GCA_010110895.2 Picea sitchensis
TTATCAATTGGCTAAAGAAGGTATTGCTCCTTGTATCCTCATAGTGTGATATCATTTCTTCCATGAAAATTGTCCAAGTGACAAGTGATTTGCGAGAACAAAGCCATCGATACCATACAAATTGATTAGGTTCTAAATATAAATAAGCAATTTGTACCTTTTGTGTATGTGGCACATTATGGAGATCAAAGAATTGCTCCATCTAAAGTATCCATGTGATTGGGGCCTTGCCATCAAACTTCCTCATATCAATCTTAGGAACATGGTTGGTCTTCAAACCAAAGTTGGAGTTTCTGCATTCTTGATTCACCTTCCTTGTGTCCTCATCATGAATTTCATGGGATGCATTTTCACTTTCAAGTGTCTTCTCTGTTACGAAATTTTTCAATACTTCCATGATCTCCCCCTTTAAACCATCCATCTTAGTATCCAACATATCTTCCATTGAATCCATCTTCTTTTGTAGTTCATTTCTGTCCCTACACATTTCTTCACCTTCATCAAGAGTCCAAGTAGGATTTTCTGGAGGCTTATTTGGTGTAGAAGTTCCCTTTTTTGGTGGCATGTTGGCCAAGTATCACTTTTGAACCTTGATTTTGAGGTGGTTCTACTAGACGATATTTTTTCTGTTGTATCTCCCAAGTTTCGACCCTTTTGGGTATGAAACTTTATTTTATGTAGTTCTCTGATATTTCTTCTCTGGAATTCCACAGGTCTGATCAAAATTGGATGTGCCAAGTGGAATTTACGGTAACTTCCCCACAACTTGCTGATTTTTGGCCTTTCTAGGAGATCTCACTTGTATAGAGTGCCCCGCACAAAATAATTGATATAAAATTCTAAAACTCACACCAGAAATACTAAAGACTGTGCAAAATCCAATGAAACCAGTTCCATTCAATTTCGATACTCTAAGAAGAAGTTATTATTGTTTTACCTGGAACACCTTCTTGAGACTAGTCAATAGGACTAGTCAGATACCCTATCTTACACAGGGCGTATCTACAAATTTATGATGACCCAGAAGCTGAAAGTTTTACCATAGATACCTTACTAATTTCTGTAAATATCCTTTGGAGTTCCAGGTCTGAAACATTACAAAAAATTTGTTATAGTGAAACTTCTGCAATGACTTAGTTTAGGATGATTCCAGAACCCTATCTTTTACAAGTTGTATCTCCGAAAGTGTAAGGCCTCAGGAGTTGAATTTTGAGGCCAACATACCTTGATCTGTCTACTAAATATCCTGCAAGCTATTCCTTCTGAAACGTTGTATAAAAAATGTTATAGTGAAAATGCCAAGGTGTCTCAGATGTAGCAGCGAAACCCCAAGACCTTGAGCTCTGATACCATATGTTAAGAACCAAATATCAATATAGCATAGGAAAACCTCTCAAAAAAAGTACTCAACGCCTTGAAAGGAGATAATTTCAGATAATAAGCCTCTTTGAGGGAAACCTCCTTTTACCCACACTTAAATGTTTAAAGCTCCTTTTACCACACGTAAATGTTCAAGTACAAGATGATTCAAAATGAAAATGTCTCCTTGGTATATATAGGAGACTAGGAGGTATAATTACAACCAATGGCCTAAAGCTGACATAAATAAAATAACATTACTAATATAATATTCCCCAATTAAGGGGTAATGAACCAATATTAGGGCTTAACATGTTTCTTCTTGTGATCTTGGTTGTTGCAACAAATTGCCTATGGTTTAAGTAGAATGCTAAAAATGGAATGAACTTCATGATTAAGCCTATATTATTGAAAATTCCACATGGAATCAAAGCATAGGTCTTGAATAACCCCTGCATAAGAAATTAAAGCTAAGTTGTCCTTCTATTCTGCAGTTTCGTACGGCCTCTAGGGTTTCTGCAAAATCCGTACAACCCTCTCTTGTTTGGACTTTTCAATACTTTACACTTAGATGTTGGGGATGAAATTTGGATAATGGTGTTTGGCCTCCCTCAATGCACCTCCAAAGACTCTCAAAGTGAAATTCCAAGGATTTTGAACTTTTGGCCCTAGGGTTTCTAGGGTTCCACAATTTTCTGCAGAATTTTGATTTTCGGGTTCCTGAAACTCATTGAAGAAACACTTTAGCTCAAAAGAATTCCCATGACACTATCAAAGCTTATTGTTGGAAGTCACAATTCCAAAAAAACCTAAAGGTTACTAGTCTAACCTAGCAATTAGGTTTTCTAAGTCCAGTTTGTGAGAGTTTGTGAAGAAATCTGAAAATATGAAGAACATAACTTTAGTGGAATATAGGCTTGTTGGATCAAGCAACTTCATCTCCTGGAAGTCAAGGATTCATATCACCCTTGAAGAAGATGACCTTTTGAGTGTGATACAAAATACTTTACCAAAGACATCTTCTGATGAAGAGAAGGTAATAAAAAGGGAAGAAGATGTCAAGGAAAGAAAAATAATCATCTACTCAGTAAGAGATCATCTCCTACCTCATATTTCTAACCTGAAGACATCTTATGAAATGTATGAAGAACTGAAATATATGTTTGAAAGTGACAACACCCTCAGAGCCCTTACCTTAAAGGGCTAGCTTCAAAGTACCAAGATGAAAAAAGGTGATAAAGTTTCTATATTCTTTATGAAGACATCACAGATTAAAGATCAGTTAGGTGCCATTGGAGAAATCATGTCTGACAGAGAACTTGTCTTATCCACTCTCAACAATCTTCCAAAACACTGGGAACCTTTTCTTCAAAGCATCAGTGGAAGAGAAAAATTACCGTCTTTTGTTCATCTATGGATATAATGTACTCAAGAAGAACTTAGACTTAGAAATAGAGGAGTGGAAGACTCCCCTGATGAAAACCATGCTCTTTCACTTCATACAAAGAAAGGAGGAAGATTCAAAATAAACTTTAGTCAAACATTTAGACATGAGAATACTCCATCAGCTTTAGGTCATAATCAGAGAAGAGATGTATCAGAGATTTAGTGCTTCAGATGTGACAAATATGGACAATATGTAAGAAATTGTCCAACTAGGAAGAAAGGAAGACAATATGCTTCCACCGATGACATTGATCCAGACCCACCTCAAAAGGATGAAGATAAGAGAGATGATAATTACTTCCTCTAAAACAAATATAGAATTGAGCATGACTGCAGACCCAGGTAAATTGTTTGATCATTAAACTTATAGTTGATTACATTCTTAATAAGTGAATGGTATTATATCTAGCCTAGGAGTCCTCATGACTTGAATTATTATCCCTAGTACAGGAGTCCAAACCTTATTGATTGATTATTATGATATTCAATAGAGCACCTGAAGACATAAAAACAAATCTAGCAAACAAGTAAAAGAAGGCATCCATCCTTCAGACTTCATAGGGAGTTACTTGAATCAGAGGGAGTCAAACAAAATGAGAAGAAGGAAGAGATATTACCTTCTCCCTTTCAGCAGTTCAGAGGGAAATAATTATTGATCCATTTTCTTCAGTTAATATTCCTAGGGACTTTGGAATAGGCCATAAAAGGCCTTCCTAGGCTCAATAAAAATCTACAGGAGGCAAAGGAACATACAATCCCCTCAAAGCACATCCCGAGAGAGCAAAATATTTTGTCGAGATACCCTTCAACCATGAGCCACTTCGTTGATTCTGAGCCTTCTTGTCATGAATAAGCGACATGTGAATAGGTATGGAAATATGCCATGATAGAATAATACCAGTATATCTTAAAGAATGATGTATGAGATATTGTTTCGAGACCAGAAGGGAAGTATGTGGTGATTTCCAAGTGGATCTATAAGATCAAGTATGCAACTGATGGAAGTGTCGAGAAATACAAAAAGAGATATGTAGCCATAGGATTTCCACAAACAGAGGGAGTTTTCTATGATGAGACACTTGATCCAGTAAGCCCAATACACTTCCATATGCACTACCATGCATGAGTTGGAAACTACATCAGATGGATGGATTCTTGATGATTTTTGGTTTCAACAAGAGTGTTGTTGATCCAAACATATATTATTACATTGTTGGTGAAGAGAGCCTGATTTTGATGACTCATTCAGGAAGTCGTGTTGTTGGATACAAGAAAGCCTTGAATTATGATTTCGAGATGAAGGATCTCGGTATGATGAACTACTTCTTTGGACAAGAAGTATGACAGAGGTCTGATGATATTTTTCCTGAGTCAAGGAAAATATATAGTGGGGATATTAAAGAAGTTCAGTATGACTAAATGAAAATCCATACCTACACCGATGGTGATGGATTTGAAGAAAATGAATGATTATGATTCATACGAGATTGATCCACAACCTATTAGATAATTGATGTATCTGGTTAACACTATACCTGATATATGCCATGCAACAAATTTTCTTAATCAATCCATGAGTCAGCCGAGATAGAATCACTAGATAGCAGTAAAGCATGTATTGAGATATATACGACACAGTTATATATGGCCTGAGATATGCCTCCAGTGTGAACTTGAGTTTGCAGGAATATGCTGATATAGATTGAGCAGATTACAGTGGACCAAAAGAGCACATTCGATAGTTGTTTTACCTTGGAGTTCACCATGGTTTCCTAGTGTAGAAGGAAACAAATCTCTATGGCCTTGAGTACCATAGAAACAAAGTATATAACATTGAGTGTACGAAGCAATGTGACTTTGCAAGCTTCTGACAGATTTACTTGATCATGAGATGGCTTCTATGATTATAACCAGAGTTGTGTGAAGCTCTTTGAGAACCCTGTGTTTAATGATAGATCAAAACATGTTGAGATAAAATATCATTATATCATATATATGGTGCAGAGGAAAGTTGTACACGTGCAATACCTTCCTACACATAAGCAGATTGCAGATATCTTCACCAAACCACTTGCCAAAATGACGTTCAAGTAATTCAGTGAGAGACCTAGCCTAGTGAAGATTCCCCCCCTAAACAAGAGAGAGTGTTGATGATTACAACCAAGATGAAGTTTGAGTAATTCCGTGAGAGACTTGGCCTAGTGGAGAATTCCTCCCTAGCTGAGAGGGAGTGTTTATGATTACAACTGCGTGAGACATCCTCCAAGACATAGACTGAGTGAGTCGGCCTGAGAGAGATCCCAGGAGATGGGTGTGCCCATGATATGGGTGTTTGATTCATCTTTGAGATGGATATGGAACATTGTGACCCTGTGTGAGGTGGTGAAGCCCATGAATTGGGTGTGTGTTTCCTCTCTAAGATGAATATGGAATGTTGTGTGCCCCTGTGTGGGGAAGCCCATGATTTGGGTGTATCGTTCTGAGACAGAGATGAAATGATGTATTTCCCTTCTATGTGTAGAAAGATGAGATGATGTGATACCCCAGATAATTATCCTTTGTAATGCAGTGATAAAGAGATCTGTTGAGTTGGACGTGCCTGTGGTTGAGCACATGTGAACGTGATCCTAGTGGTTGAGCACTAGTGAGTGTGGTTTTCCTGTGATACATAGTGAGATAGAGATGTGGACATCCATGTGGATAAGCACAGATGGATGTTCCCTTAGTGGCTAAGCACTAGTGAGTATATGAGATACCTTTCTATATTGTACAAGAATCAGACTTACTTGTAACCCTATTTGTGATGTAAAGGGTACAGGTTGGCCCCACCATAAAGTGAAATATAATTAATGTAAAAGATAATTAATATGGTAATTAATAATTATATTATAAGTTATTGAGGTCAGCCCTATTGTGCCAATAGACACTATTGTTGAAAGGTTCAGTCTAATATAAATAAAGGTAAATTCCTCATCAAGGAATCATATCACAAGTGTGAGTTTGGAAATTTCAGCAAACACTTGTTCTTGGAAAAAGTGCACACCTCTCTTGGGTGCTTGTCTTCTAGGGTTTGTGAAGCACCCTTTTGTGTGCTAGTTATTTATGGTGGTGGAGGTATTTCTCTTGAAGAATATAGGAAAGGATTGGTTGGGTTTTCTTCCCTTGTTGAGAAGGGTTTCCCAGGATACTGTTTATGTACTTGTGCATGGTGTTTCTTCTTGTGATCTTGGTTGCTGCAACAAATTGTGTATGGTTTAAGTAGAATGCTAACAATGGAATGAAATTCATGCTTAAGCCTAGATTATTGAAAATTCAACATGATACAGGCCCCATATTCAGATTCTGAGAGAACCATATTGATCCTTGAGGAATCCAGAGGCCTTTGGACCTTTCTTAGGATGATGTCACCCAGATTAATGTTTTTAACAGGTTGAGCATCAGGGCCCGCGTGATAGTTTTTAGTGCATATTTGGATCTCTTGAGGAAAGACGAGATTAATGAGTATGAGTTCAAGGGTATTCAAACAACTTTCTATTTTTGGTATCATTTATGTGGTGGTGTCATCCCAGTCATCTAGGGTAATGTGGAATTTTTTTTCTAAAAATAGGACCAAGAATCTATTTTTAGAGGGTCCTACTTTTAGAGGTTCTATTTTTAGAGAACCCTATTTTTAGAGGTTCTATTTTTAGCTTCCTCTCTATTTAGTAGGTCCATTCATCATCCATGTAGTGCCAAGTGGCATCCTGAAAGGTCAACATGTGGCATTCCTTCAATCATATGTGGCTTCCACCTAGGCCAGGGCACATGTATGTAATATACCAGATATAAAAAGTATGCAGAACATAAATAAAATGCTAGAAATGGCGGAATAACAACAATATAACCAGAACAATCACCACAATAACATTGAAATGATATAAGAATAACAACAGAAATAGAACTTTGATTTTGAAAGCAATGTTCACGGGCCTCTTCAAGGGGGAAACCTCCAGTTGATTAGAGCTCTATTACAAGAATATCCAAGCTAGGGTTCTCATACCCTCGACTCCTATGTATACTAAATATTTCTATCAAAAGAAGCATCTAGAGGAAGATCCTTCTAGAAGTGAAAGATTCTATTAGGTCTTCTTACATTCGACTTATTCTATTTTATTGCAAGGCCTTATTAATATTGACCTTTATTACATCCGAATATATTGTTCTACCTATGTGCGGGTTAGGACCCTAACATGTCCTCCCCCTTAAAAACAACCTTGTCCTCAAGGCTTGAGATGTGAAAATTGTTGCAGAATGGTAATTGGTTCCCAAGTGGCATCTGTTGGAGTTGTATCTTTCCATTGGATTAAACATTCCTTGATGGTTCTCTGACACAGGCGACACTCATGCTGGTCCAAAACTGCTTGTGGTTGTATCCAAATGGATCCTTCTTCATCTGACTCCGGAAGGTTGGTTTGAATTTGGCACTTAGTTCCAATCACCTTCTTTAAGTATGAAACATGAAAACATGATGTAGCTTCGAATGACTAGGAAAAGCTAACTGATAGGCTACTTGTCCCACACGCTTGAGAATGGTATAAGGACCATAAAATTTGGGTGCTAGCTTCTAACAATGCTTAGCCTTGAGGAAAGTTTTCTTATAAGGTTGCATTTGAAGAAACACTTGATCCCCTTCTGAAAATTGACGTTCAGAGTGACCTTGATCTGCTTGTTCCTTCATGCAATTTTGTTCCATGACCAAATTATCTTTGAGGGTACAGAGAATAGCCTCTCGAAATGTAAGTGTTTGGTCAACCGCCTAGACCTTCGAGACACCAAGTAAGTATGAGATAACTAAAGGTGGATTATGTCCATATACCACTCCAAAAGGAGTCATGCGTGTAGCTGTATGGTATGAAGTGTTGTATCATCATTCATCTAGGGGTAACCATTGAGCCCACTGATTTTTCTTTTCTGAGGTAAAAAACCTCAAATATGTTTCCAAACACTTGTTGACAACTTCCGTTTGACAATCATTTTGGGGATGATAAGTTGTGCTGAGATGCAATTAGGTGCCTTGTAGCTTGAACAGTTCTTGCCAAAAATTGCTTGTGAAAGTTGGGTCGCGATCAGAAACAATAGAGTGCGGCATGCCATGAATCTTGAAGACCTAATCCATGAAAAGTTGAGCCACCATGGATGTTGTAAACGAGTGTTTAAGAGCGCAAAAATGAGCATACCTGGAAAGGAAATAAACAACCACCATGATCACTGATTTATTTCCCGATTTGGGTAAGCCTGTAATAAAATCCATAGAGATGTCCTTCCAAATAGGAAGTGGAATCAGAAGTGGTTGTAGTGTGCCCTGAGATTTGACTGTTTCTCCCTTGTTGTGTTGACACACATCACATTCAATGACAAAATTACGAATGTCCTATTTCATACCATCCCAGAAAAAAGAACGTTTGACCCTGTCATAGGTTTTGGCGAACCCAGAGTGCCCCGTTGTGGGTGTAGCATGAAGCTCAGAAAGTACTGTGGATTTAATCTTTGATTGTTTACTTAAATACAAGAAGCCTTTGTATCGAAGCTCACCATGGAGCCAAGAGTACCCTGGGAAAGTTGGATCATTGGACTACAATTATTGGATCATATGAGAAATTTTGGGATCTTGTAGCCATTCCTGGCGAATGACTTAGATAAAATATGGTACAATGAAGGAAAGATAAAAAAGGGATCCTTCATCTTCATATTTTCAGGAAAGTGCATCCACAACTACATTTTCTTTTCCTTTCCTGTAAATGATCTCATAATCATATCCAAAGAGCTTAGTCACCCATTTGTGTTGCTTCGGGGAGGAAATGCGTTGTTCCAAAAAATACTTGAGGCTTTGATGGTCTGTCTTAACTTGGAAATGTTGCCCCAATAGATAAGGGAGCCATAGATCAACGACATGCAAAATATCCAACATTTCCTTTTCATAGATTGATTTGCCCATATTTCTTTTAGATAGTTTCTTGCTGGTAAAGGCCAAAGGTCAACCCTCTTGCATAAGGACAACACCAATTCCTTTCCCTGAAACATCAAATTCTAGGACAAAGGCCTTTGTGAAATCAGGAAGGGATGGGACTGGAGTGGTGCACATGGCCATCTTCAAGGTTTGAAAAGCTTGAGCAACAGCTAGAGTCCAAGTGAAAGAGTTGTTTTTTAGGAGAGCAGTGAGAGGTGCTGCAATATGTCCATTATTCTTAACAAACTTGTGATAATACCCTATTAAGCCCGTAAATCCACGCAAACTTTTGAGAGTCTTTGGGTGAGTCCAGTATTGCATAGCTTAAATATTTTTAGGATCCACCCTGACGCCATCCTTGCCAACCAGATGACCCAAGTATTCTACTTCTAAGGCGCCAAAAGCACATTTAGACTGTTTCAGGAAAAGTTGGAGTTGAGAGAGTAGATAGAGAACTCGATCCACATGATCCAATGGAATAGGTCTCAAATAATGGTGATTTTTTTTTTTACACCTATGGAGTTATACGCCGGTCTGATGAATACTGCAGTCATGAAATGCCCAAATGCTTCACTAGGAAGAAATGTGTAGTGATTTGGCAACCCGAACACAGTTGTGCGGCAATAAATCTTGTTTGTTTTAATTTGTTTATGTTTATGTCCCCAAGGGTTAGGTATTCAAGGGTTCTACAGACAATGGTTTTCCCTGTGTTATAGCTCTTTGATATACGTGCGGGATCCAATAGTAGTACTTGGCCCAATATCTCAGGACACCTACTAAGGAGGATAGACCGTACCCTTAGCCATACTACCCGACTACCCAAGTACTAGAGAGTATCTTCCCGAGTGTTGTTCTCGGTGGAACTATAACAGACAGGTGGTCGATCGGTTTATCTAAAGAGGGCTTCAGGTAATCTAGGCAGATTCGTACACATGTGTTGTCTGATGCGCTACCACTCGAAGGGGTACCAATAGGCATTACAAGGGTGGCCAACAGATGTGTGCTTAAGTACCACTTGTATTTCCTTCTTGTATGAATCCGTCAACCACGGGTTTATGCGTGTAACAATAGATCTCTATGGCATAAATATGCCAGAATACGTCTCTACCCTGAAAAAAAAATTAACCCACATTTTCTGCTGAGGAAAGTGCTCTAATACCACTTGTAATATACCGGATATAAAAAGTATGCAGAACAAAAATAAAATGCTAGAAATGGCAGAATAACAACAATATAACCAGAACAATCACCACAATAGCACTGAAATGATATAAGAATAACAACAGAAACAACACTTTGATTCTAAAAGCAATGTTCATGGGCCTCTTCGAGGGGGAAACCTCCAGTTGAGCAGAGCTCTATTACAAGAATATCCAAGCTAGGGTTCTCATACCCTCGACTCTTATTTATAATAAATATGTATATCAAAAGAAGCATCTAGATGAAGATCCTTCTAGAAGCAGAAGCTTCTATTAGGTCTTATTACATTCAAATTATTCTATTTTATTGCAAGGCCTTATTAATATTGACCTTTATTACATCCAAATATAATGTTCTACCTATGTGTGGGTTAGGACCCTAACAATGTCTCCAAAATTGGGGGGGCGCATTAAGTTCACTTCATCATCTCCATCCTGCCGAGTTAACTGAGTGATTGGAATCTAATTATGGCCTTCTTCTCTTCAGTTAACTTGGGCACCTTTTCCAGTCTCACTCCCACTCGCCTTCGCTCCACTAAACTCGCATGGTTCTCTCTCATGCATACCATGCGCTTAATTTTCCATTCCAATCACTCACTTAAATTCACCATGCAATCAATCATCTCATTATTCAACTCCACATTTACTTAGCCTCTATTCTTACCCTTCTCATGTGTCCCTCCTAGATTTTTAGGGTTTTTTCCTTCTTTATTTATATATTGGAATCTTGTCATCGGTTATTTCGTCGG
>SNQJ01S0055938.1:15698-31014 GCA_010110895.2 Picea sitchensis
CCCCCTCACAGTAATCCAACATTTTGGTTATTAAATAATAAAGTAATTAGATTAAGTTTTGAAAGACTTGATTACTACAAATGGGTATCACTACAAGTTGGTATCAAGAAGACTACTTATTTGAACACAAATATGCCAATGGACTGAGATAAACAGGTTAGTAAATTGACAGGGGAAAAGATCTTGTTAGGAAGAGCTACCCCTTCAGAAACAAAGGGGGAGAGTAGTCAAAGGCAGAGAGAGCATATTGACAGGGGGAGTCATTTAGTTATGGCAGGCAGAGCATGATTGTAGGGGGATTTGCCCAAGTTCATATTTTGGTCAACAACATGCAGACAGACAGAGGTTGATCATAAGGGGAGCAACCCTTTGCCATTGATTTCAAAGGGGGAGAGTAACCTCAGGGGAGAGAAGCATCATAACATGGGGAGTTTGTGTATGAAGTTAGTGTGTTTCCCTCAATGAAAAAGGGGGATATTGTTGGAATTACTGATTATGTGTTTTCATTGATGGAAACATGAGTAAAAAATGTACAATAATCAGAAGAAGAGGAAGATCACCTTATGGAAGAATAAATTTGTGGTCATTGTTGATCACGATAGAATCGACAATGATCCTATGACTCTAAATCTTAGAAAAGGTATCATGAAGAGAATCCATGTACAAAATAAGTAATGAAGCACAAGGAATTAAGATCTCAAGAGAGTTAACGACCGAAGATCAGAGCATAAACGAATGCACAAATTGTTATTAAAAGATCAGGAGAAATAACAATGAACAAATCAAAATAAGGAACGTTAATCGAAGCTCAGAAAAGATGACGCACAGGAGTCGTTCATTCTTATTTCGAGACATTCCCGGATCGTTAGATCAACAACAGTGAACTCCGAAGTTGACTACTCCGGAGAAAAGAAGCCCAGAACGGGTGAGATTACCCTAAGGCCGGAGTCTCGAAGTGGACATGATTCGTCCAATCTGAGGAACACTTAGGGAAGTTTCCCAACCGTTAGATCAATATTTGATCTAGAGTTAAGTATTAGTCATTGATCTAGAATATAAAAAGGAATATGTTAGATCAACAACAGTCAACTCCGGTGTTGACTACTTCAGAGAAAAGAAGCCCAGAACGAGTAAGATTACCTAAAGGTTGAAGTCCTGAAGTGGAAATGAGTCATCTGATCCAAGTAACACTTCGGATAATATATCGATCGTTGGATCGACTATAGTGGAAGAATAGAATAAGAAAAGGCAAAGGTTGGAGCCCCAAAGTCACGAATTGAATGAGGACCATCGGATCTAGACAATACATGATGATCGTTGGATCAGAATAGTGGTCAACTTCGGTTTTGACCACTTCGACAGAAAAGGGTCGTGAACATGTAAATTCACCCAAATCTCTGAAGGACAAAGTCATTCTCAACCGTCGATCTAAGATACATTTCGAGAGTTATGAAAACCATTAGATCCAAGAGGAGAACATATGCCACATGAGGAGATCCATGTCAGCAAGAGTACGTCAGCAAGGACACATGGTACAATCAGATAATGGAAAGTGTCAAGATGAATTTGGCATTTCAGGTATGCGTAAGTTACGAATATAAGTGACACGTGGCAGCCACTCACTCAGTTCCATGTAAATAGTGACATCAGCAAGATACGTCACTCTGGGAGTTTTTACTTCAGGAGTTTCACCACTAGAAAATTCTTGGAGTCTCGAATTTCCAAAATGAACGAGAACCATTCATCATGCAAGTAAAATCCAACCATCCGATCTACTTCAGTGAAATGTACTATGGAATATTGAAGGCCTGTGTAGGAGAAATCACTTCAAGCGTCGAAGGCCGAATTCAACAATGATCATTGATCTAAGATAACTTCAGGAGCATTCTCAACCATCAGATTAGGAGACAGTTAATTTTGACGCTGACCAAATTTCGGTGGAAATGGGAACAACATTTACCTGGACCTTCGGACCCCCTAATTCTCGAAGTAAACAAGGACCATCCAACCAACCTTTGATTAATTCATATCCCTTGATCAAGTACAGTGGAAAGATAAAGTAAGAGTAAATCATGAAGTAACGCTAACCGTTGATCTACTTCAAGAACATTCTCAAACGATGATCAAGCATAGTGGAAGGATAACGTAAGTAGAGGTGTTAACTAAGACCAAGTGGTGATCGTCGCTTTATGACTTATTCGATAGGTAATCAATCTGAAGGAATTTCTACTCCAGAGTTGAGGAGCCACGAATAGCTGAAGTTCTAGAGTGAATGAGAATCGTCCATCTCATTGTGACATTAAAATGTGATCGTTGATTTTGATAAGTGATCAAACACTCACTTAGCCTAGTGCCTGGTCACCACCTGCAGTCATATCGAATAAATAAATAAGGGTAAAAGAAGAGGTAACACTTAAATTAATAAGCCCGTGGTTTTGCGTCTATGGTCATATGAAAATGGTTTGAAGGAAGCGCCTCATACAGATTTCATCTTTGTAATTCGATAGAGAATTAACACCATAACAATACAGAGAATAGGTGAAAGATCGAATATGGTATGTTGATGAAATGAGGACATAGTAGAAACATGAGAATCATATAATGAGTCTATCCATATGTGATCAACTCACGAGGACAAATGAACCGATGCATAGTCATGATTAAAAGAGAGTTAAATCATGAAAACATTATGAATAAAGAATAAAAAGTAAAAATGATATTAATTAAAGTTTAATATTTTCATTTAAATGAAAAGGTACAATGTTTAAAACATCAAAAGACACAATGCTTCAAATTCACACCAGTTGGAAGACTATATAAATAAGAAAGAATGGTGAGAAGGAAAAATGTAGTTGAATTTGTTCAAGTATATATATTTATATATAATAGACTGAATGAAGGTTCATTCTATCAGGTTGGTTCCTATTTACAAACTGGGTCTTGTATGAGTATTGGATTCCTCACATCTCAGTTGGATCTGAGATCAACAAGCTGGGACTTGTTATGAGGATTGTATTCCTCATTTCTCAGTTGGATCCGAGAACTACAAGTTGGGTTTTGTAACAAAGAGTTGGGTCTATCATAGTTTCTTGAAGTTGAATATATTCAAAGATTGATCTTATTTATTCATTCAAGTTAAATAAATAAATAAAATATTTATTCTTTTATATATTTGGTTGAGAAAATGAAAATGAAATAAATACATGAAATAAATATACATATCTCAGAATTATTTTTCCTTCCTCCAATGGGATTATTTTGGAGTTTCAATGAACCTTAAAAGAAGGCTCACTCCATACATAATATATGGCCTTGTCACTATTATATACATAATTTTTCCTACCAACCTTTTAAACATAGTGGGGTCCACTTTAGATCCTTCATCTTCCTTGCTTAATTTCAATCCTGTTATGACAGGTGTTGGAGTTGCTTTGGAATTTATCATGTTGAATATTTTCAAGATTTCATAAGCATATTTAGATTGTGAAATAAATATATCATCTTTGGACTGGTGAACTTCAATACCCAAGAAATAGTTCAAAAGCCCCAAATCAGTCATTTCAAACTCATCCTTCATGACTGACTTAAATTATTTTATGCTAAAATCACTAGTAAAAATCATATCATCTACATATAAGAAAACAATTAACATTTTACCTTGTTGATTTTCTTTGATGTACAGTGTTGACTCACATTCACTTCTTTTAAATCCATTCTAAGAGAGATAGGAATATATGTGACTGTACTAAGCTCTGGGAGTTTGTTTTAATCCATACAGTGCCTTCTTCAATCTATATACCTTGTTTTCTTGTCCTGGAATCACATAGCCTTGTGTTTTTTTCCACATATACTTCTTCTTCTAAATGTCCATTCAAAAATGTTGACTTTACATCCATTTGATGAACAAACCATTTTTTCTGCGCAACAATGGCCAACACAGTTCTAATAATTTCCATGCATGCAACTAGTGCAAATGTTTCATTGAAGTCTATTCCAGGTTGTTGTGTAAAACCCCTTAAAACTAATCTTTCCTTGTGCTTATGCACATTTCCATCTGCATCTTGCTTTGTTTTATAAATCCACTTGACACTTATGACATATTTGTCTCCAGGTACGTATACCAATTTCCATGTTTGATTGTTCTGTATGATTTCAATTTCTTCATCCATGGATTCTGCCCATACATCATCTTTGATAGCTTCTTCAAAAGTTAATGGACCATCTATTTGTGAAAACAGAGAAAAGAGTGAAAATGAATTTGTTGTGTCAACATTATAGATTTCATGCAGACTTATTGTCTTTATTTGTAACATACTAGCTAATGTTGTATCTAGAGATGTAGAACTACTTGGACTACTTATTGGAGATTTTTGCACTCTAGGTGTGGACTACGCACCTGCAGATCTCACTGGAGTAGTTTGTATTATGATTTGTGTCAGAGTTCTAGAAGTGGTAGGAACTGCGCTCTAAATTGTACCTAGTGTTTGAACCACTTCTTCTTCCATGTCATCATACGCGATAACATCAATAATTTTTATTGTCCTTTCTATGCTTCCATTCCATGCTTCATACTATACAAATCGAACATCGTGACTGACTATGAATTTTCTTTCAATGGGATCATACACCTTGTATACTTTTGTATATTCAAAATACCCAACAAATATACATTGTTGTCCTTTGTTGTCTAATTTTTTTCTCAAATCATCTTAAACGTGTGTATATGCGACACAACCAAAAACTTGTAAGTGCGCCACATTATGCTTCATACATGTCCAAGCTTCTTGAGGAAATTTGTTTCTCACACTCTTTGTCGGAAATATGTTCATGATGTATATAGTAGTTTCTACTACCTCATCCCAATACTCATTTGACAAATATTTGGTTACCAACATATTGGGCGCCATTTCCATGATGGTTCAATTCTTTCTCTCCGTGACACCATTCTGTTGTGGTGTATATCGCGTAGTGAATTGCTTGTAAATTCCATGAACCAAAGGTTTTGAAAATCTCTTGAGACATATTCACCACCTCTTTTAGTTATTATAACCTTGATTAAATAACCATTTTTCTTCTCCATAAGTGATTTGAACTGCTGAAAACAACCAAATGCATCAGATTTATGTTTTAGAAAATAAATTTGTTTTTTTTTTAGAAATCATCAATCAATGTAACAAAACAGATACTGCCTCCTATAAATGGTGTTTGCATTGGTCCAAAGATATCTGAATGTATAATTTCCAGTGGATATTTTTCTCTATATGACTTGCCAACTAAAAATGACTCTCTATGTTGCTTTCCAAAGATGCAACCTTCACATATTCTTTCTAGTTTTTCAATCAATGAAAAACCTTTCACCATATCCTTTGTATGTAGCATCTTTAGACCTCGAAAGTTTAAATGTCGAAATATGAAATTCCACGGCCAGGAATCATCCTGCACTTCATATTGGAATGATGTATGCATCTGTGTGGCATCGTTTTCTTCCTTATTGAAAGTGTGCACACTACCCTTTTATTCCTTGGAACTACGTGCACTTACTTATTCACTTTCTGCTTTGAAAGAATTGTCAGACTGTGCATCTCTTGCTTCCCTGATAGTTTTTGTTGTTTTTCTCTTCATGGATGGCTTTAATTTCAATCAAAACATTATGTTGTTTGTCATTTCAATTCTTGCAATAAGTTGGTTTCTTGGATATCTGTCCAAAATCACACAGTGATTATCTTCCATGTAGATTCTATATCATTTTTGTAATAATTGTTCTGTGGTCATCAAATTATGTTTTAGGCCAAAAACATAATACGCATCATATTAGGATATTTATACACTTAGAAATTAATTAATATCTACTTGGTGTAATGTGTCGTTAGGTTAAAGTGTGTTTCTTAGTGTGTTTCTTTAGTATGCATTAGTATGCATTTGTAGTTAGGAAATTTGATGGTCACAATATGTTCCTGACATAGAGTGATCCGATGGTTCATACTCTCATCAATCTTAACAACCATAGATTCATGGATTAACACCTGATTGGTCCATGATCTCTATTTAAATATCATCGAGGGTCATTTTACGATGATTGATTGTGAGAAACTCTCTTGTAAAATTTCTCTATAATATTTTTCTTTTGCATTAATAAACTGCTCCAAGTGGTCGCATTGGTTGGAGTCGTGGATGTTTCCCCGTAGGGTTTTTACACATCAAAACATCAATGTGTTGATCTTTGATCTGGTTGTGTGAGTGGTTACTGAAGGTGTTTTTCCTCTGTTGGAATGCATGTGTTCTCGAACATGGTATCAAAGCCTGTTTGAAGACCTACTCTTATTGTAGATCGAGATCGTGAAGCTGAGTTGAATCATCTCTATTTTATGCCATTTTTGTACATTTTTGGGATGAGAGGAATATTCCATTACACCTGGAGCACTCGTTTCAGTAAGGAACACTTTTCTTTTCACTCGAAAATGTTTTCGTTTGCCCAAGATACGACCATTTCAGTAAAATCGAAAGGCATAAACTCTGAATACGCCCTTTTAATTTTTTTAGAGAGTATTATTTTGGTTTTATATTGTTTGTTTCCAGGTTGATACTCTTTTATATATGTGTATTATCTTTTCCCCATGCTCTGTGCGATCTTGAAAAATCATAAACAAATAGGAAAATATGCATTTTGTGGGTAAGCTAATCGAGATGTAACCCTTGTTGTCATCGAGAAACAATTTTTTTTTTCTTGTGTGAAAATAGTTTTTTATGAGCACACTCTCCAAGGCTGTCTTCAACAACAACAACAAAAACAACCCCAATCCTCTTGCTAAACAATACAATATGTTTTCCTAGCTCATTTGGTTAAAAATTGTCTTATTAAGTAAGAGGTCTTGAGTTCAAGTCTTTCTTTTTGTTACTTTTTTTGAAAAAGTTCATGCTCCATTGTAAAGTGTATTTCACTTGAAGTATAAAAGTGAATCACTATAANTTTCCTAGCTCATTTGGTTAAAAATTGTCTTATTAAGTAAGAGGTCTTGAGTTCAAGTCTTTCTTTTTGTTACTTTTTTTGAAAAAGTTCATGCTCCATTGTAAAGTGTATTTCACTTGAAGTATAAAAGTGAATCACTATAAGTAGCTTTAATATTTTATTTTAGAGTTATTTATTTTGCATGCAACTTTTATTTTATAAAGTAACTTCTTTGTAAAAGTGATCCCCACTTCTTTTTATAAAAGTGGGTCACTTCATAAAGAAACTTACACCATCACGTGGTCATTTGGTTACCGGTTATGCATTTTTTTAAAAGGGCATAATGTTCACATCTGAGGTCCATTTTCAACACCTTTTTTTTTAAACGTCTAATTTTTCGATATCTTTCCATCCAAATAATCAGTTTTAGTTTTTAAAACCATATTATCTACATATTTAATATGGCTTCTTCCAGTAATCTTTTGCTTACCAATGCCAACTACTTCGAATGGAAATCCCATATGGAGTATTTATTAAAAAGTAAAGGCTTGTACCAGATTACCTTGGGAAAGGAAAAAAAACCCACTGATGCTAATATGAAATTCAAATGGGCTAATAGGAGTGGCGAAGTATGTGGACTAATCGAAATGTCCATCTATCGTGATTTAAGGGTCCACCTTAAAGAAATTGATGACTTCGATGAAGCTTGGGAAAATATTGAATCTGTGTTTGGTAAACACAATATTATTCGAGCACATCAGTTAGAAAATCAAGTACTAACTTTAAGTCCAAGTGATTTTTCTTAGATTGAAGACTATCTATCTAAGTTTAAAACACTCAGAATTTTATGTGAAGAATGTGAGATAAAGATGGAGGAAGAACATTGCATCTATATTATTATTTCTAAGCTAGGTAGTGCATATTCTGTGTTTGCATCTACCTTTTATGCCATGAGAGAGGATCTAGAGAAAACTTTTCAAAAACCCACTCTTGCATCCTTTTATGATGCTTTGATTAGAGAGAAAGATAAGCATGTACAACTTGGAGTGATCAACACTGTAGGTACCTCCAACAAAGCCTTAGTCTCCCATTAGAAAAATAAACCCAAGAATCCCAAGAAGCAACATCCTCGCCAAAACAACAAGCAACATAAGGCTCCCAAACCCACTCAGACAACTTCAGCTCCTAATGGTGACAAAGGAGAAAAATATTAAAATAAGAAGACTAATAGACATTGCAACTTTTGTGATAAAGATGGTCATGATGAGTCCAAATGTTTCAAGAAGATGTCATCTTTAGAAGTAGCGATGAAGAAGCACAACATCAATATTGATTCTACTTCTTCTTCTTCTTCTCATGGACATGCACTTTCTGCTTTTGGTTTCTCCTTCAATGAAACTTATACTTCTTCTTCTTATGAGTGGCTTATTGATTCTGGAGCATCTTATCATGTGGCTAAGGATAAAGCCATATTTTATGCTCTAAATGAACGTAACACCAAGAAGATATTTGTTGGTGATGATAGATCTGTTAGTGTTGTAGGATGTGGAACAGTTCAAGTAGATAATGGTCATTTCAATGATGTATTATGTGTTCCAAATATTTCTTGTAACCTCCTATCAGTATATAAAATCACTCATTCAGGTGAAGGTAAAACCGTAGAGTTTTTACCTCACCAAGTTGTAATCAAGGATCTAAAAGATCCTAATCATTTTCTTGCAACTAGAATTGTTCATGGTATTACTAGGTTGTACAAGTTTGACAACTTTGAGTCATCATATTTTCCATCATGTTTTGTCGCTCATAGCGATGACTTGAGAAAAATTTGGCATTAGCGGTTTGGTCATCTAAATTATCGTTCATTGCATCAACTATGTAATCAACAGATGGTGATTGTTCTTCCTCTTGTTTCATGCAAGATGGTGTTTGTGCTAGTTGTGTTCTTGACAAACATCATCGAGACAGTTTTGAAAAACGTTCCTCTTGGCACGCCTCGGTCCCTTTGCATCTTGTTCACAGTGATTTGTGTGGTCCACTTTCTTCTCCTTCTTTTTCCGGGTGCAATTATTTCTTAACTTTCACTGATGGCTTTTCCAGACATACTTAAGTTTACTTCTTAAAACTTAAGAGCAAATTTTTTGACAATTTTTTGGCCTACAAGGCCCTTGTAGAAACGAAATCTAGACATCAAATTCAAAGGTTAAGAACATATAATGGAGGAAAATATGTGAAAAATAATTTTACAAGTCATTGCACTACACAGGGCATCCAAATGCAACACATTGTTCCATATACACCACAAAAAAATGGTGTTGTTGAGAGAAAGAACCGCACATTAAAAGAAATAGTTAATCGTATGATCCAATCTAAGGGATTAAGTCTAAAGTATTGGGTGGAAGCCATCAACTGTGAAAATTACATATTAAATCTCACTCCCACAAAGTCTCCTAAAAAATTAACACTGGAAGAATCTTGGACTAGAGTTAAACCGGATGTAAGTCACTTCTATGTAAATGGTAGTATAGCATGGGCTCACATTAGTGATGAGAAAAGGAAAGCATTACACACTAAAAGTGAGAAGTGTATATTTTTTTATTATTCTGAAGATGTCAAAGGTTATAGACTTCTTCAACCACATTGAAATGAAATTATTATTAGAGGAGATGTTAAATTTGATGAAAATCTCTTGGCCTACGAGCCTAATTCGATGATTGTGCCTTCTTCAGCCTACAAACCATCTTCGGCATTTGTTCCTTCTTATGTTCCTATTTTGGTTTCTTCTTCAGATGATGACAGTGAGGATGAAAATCCACCTCCACCTACTCACCTTCCTCTAGATGATTCCTTTGAACTTGAACCAACACCAGCTCCACCAATTCCTAGATGGGTTTGTTCAACACGAGAAGTAGCTGGTGATCTTTTTGGTGATCCTTCAGATGAGTGTTGGTCATGTTCATAGTAATAGTGAGCTTCTTCTCTTTTGGCTCATGATCCAGATACATTTGCAGAAGATTCAGGTCACCCAGATTGGGATACAACAGTTAATGAAGTGTATTGTTCTTTAATGGAAAACAATACTTGGGATCTTGTACCTCTTTCAAAAGGAAAAAAACTTTTCAGATGTAAATGGGTCTACATAACTAAGTATGCATTAGATGGAAGTGTTGAAAGACACAAGGCTCAGTTAGTTTCCAAATAATTTTCCCAAGTTGAAGGAATTGACTATAATGAAACCTTTTCCTCCGTATCCAAAATGAATTNGATATCTGAATGTATAATTTCCAGTGGATATTTTTCTCTATATGACTTGCCAACTAAAAATGACTCTCTATGTTGCTTTCCAAAGATGCAACCTTCACATATTCTTTCTAGTTTTTCAATCAATGAAAAACCTTTCACCATATCCTTTGTATGTAGCATCTTTAGACCTCGAAAGTTTAAATGTCGAAATATGAAATTCCACGGCCAGGAATCATCCTGCACTTCATATTGGAATGATGTATGCATCTGTGTGGCATCGTTTTCTTCCTTATTGAAAGTGTGCACACTACCCTTTTATTCCTTGGAACTACGTGCACTTACTTATTCACTTTCTGCTTTGAAAGAATTGTCAGACTGTGCATCTCTTGCTTCCCTGATAGTTTTTGTTGTTTTTCTCTTCATGGATGGCTTTAATTTCAATCAAAACATTATGTTGTTTGTCATTTCAATTCTTGCAATAAGTTGGTTTCTTGGATATCTGTCCAAAATCACACAGTGATTATCTTCCATGTAGATTCTATATCATTTTTGTAATAATTGTTCTGTGGTCATCAAATTATGTTTTAGGCCAAAAACATAATACGCATCATATTAGGATATTTATACACTTAGAAATTAATTAATATCTACTTGGTGTAATGTGTCGTTAGGTTAAAGTGTGTTTCTTAGTGTGTTTCTTTAGTATGCATTAGTATGCATTTGTAGTTAGGAAATTTGATGGTCACAATATGTTCCTGACATAGAGTGATCCGATGGTTCATACTCTCATCAATCTTAACAACCATAGATTCATGGATTAACACCTGATTGGTCCATGATCTCTATTTAAATATCATCGAGGGTCATTTTACGATGATTGATTGTGAGAAACTCTCTTGTAAAATTTCTCTATAATATTTTTCTTTTGCATTAATAAACTGCTCCAAGTGGTCGCATTGGTTGGAGTCGTGGATGTTTCCCCGTAGGGTTTTTACACATCAAAACATCAATGTGTTGATCTTTGATCTGGTTGTGTGAGTGGTTACTGAAGGTGTTTTTCCTCTGTTGGAATGCATGTGTTCTCGAACATGGTATCAAAGCCTGTTTGAAGACCTACTCTTATTGTAGATCGAGATCGTGAAGCTGAGTTGAATCATCTCTATTTTATGCCATTTTTGTACATTTTTGGGATGAGAGGAATATTCCATTACACCTGGAGCACTCGTTTCAGTAAGGAACACTTTTCTTTTCACTCGAAAATGTTTTCGTTTGCCCAAGATACGACCATTTCAGTAAAATCGAAAGGCATAAACTCTGAATACGCCCTTTTAATTTTTTTAGAGAGTATTATTTTGGTTTTATATTGTTTGTTTCCAGGTTGATACTCTTTTATATATGTGTATTATCTTTTCCCCATGCTCTGTGCGATCTTGAAAAATCATAAACAAATAGGAAAATATGCATTTTGTGGGTAAGCTAATCGAGATGTAACCCTTGTTGTCATCGAGAAACAATTTTTTTTTTCTTGTGTGAAAATAGTTTTTTATGAGCACACTCTCCAAGGCTGTCTTCAACAACAACAACAAAAACAACCCCAATCCTCTTGCTAAACAATACAATATGTTTTCCTAGCTCATTTGGTTAAAAATTGTCTTATTAAGTAAGAGGTCTTGAGTTCAAGTCTTTCTTTTTGTTACTTTTTTTGAAAAAGTTCATGCTCCATTGTAAAGTGTATTTCACTTGAAGTATAAAAGTGAATCACTATAATTAGCTTTAATATTTTATTTTAGAGTTATTTATTTTGCATGCAACTTTTATTTTATAAAGTAACTTCATTGTAAAAGTGATCCCCACTTCTTTTTTAAAAAGTGGGTCACCTCATAAAGAAACTTACACCATCACGTGGTCATTTGGTTACCGTTTATGCATTTTTTTAAAAGGGCATAACGTTTACATCTGAGGTCCATTTTCGGCACCTTTTCTTTTAAACGTCTAATTTTTCGATATCTTTCCATCCAAATAATCAGTTTTAGTTTTTAAAACCATATTATCTACATATTTAATATGGCTTCTTCTAGTAATCTTTTGCTTACCAATGCCAACTACCTCGAATGGAAATCCCATATGGAGTATTTATTAAGAAGTAAAGGCTTGTACTAGATTACCTTGGGAAAGGAAAAAAAACCCATTGATGCTAATAAGAAAGTCAAATGGGCTAATAGGAGTGACGAAGTATGTGGACTAATCGAAATGTCCATCTCTCGTGATTTAAGGGTCCACCTTAAAGAAATTGATGACTTCGATGAAGCTTGGGAAATGATTGAATCTGTGTTTGGTAAACACAATATTATTCGAGCACATCAGTTAGAAAATCAAGTACTGACTTTAAGTCCAAGTGATTTTTCTTAGATTTAAGACTATCTATCTAAGTTTAAAACACTTAGAATTTTATGTGAAGAATGTGAGATAAAGATGGAGGAAGAGAATTGCATCTATATTATTATTTATAAGCTAGGTAGTGCATATTCTGTGTTTGCATCTACATTTTATGCCATGAGAGAGGATCTAGAGAAAAATTTTCAAAAACCCACTCTTGCATCCTTTTATGATGCTTTGATTAGAGAGAAAGATAAGCATGTACAACTTGGAGTGATCGACACTGTAGGTACCTCCAACAAAGCCTTAGTCTCCCATTAGAAAAATAAACCCAAGAATCCCAAGAAGCAACATCCTCACCAAAACAACAAGAAACATAAGGCCCCCAAACCCACTCAAACAACTTCAGCTCCTAATGGTGACAAAGGAGAAAAATATTAAAATAAAAAGACTGATAGACATTGCAACTTTTCTGATAAAGATGGTCATGATGAGTCCAAATGTTTCAAGAAGATGGCATCTTTAGAAGTAGCGATGAAGAAGCACAACATCAGTATTGGTTCTACTTCTTCTTCTTCTTCTCATGGACATGCACTTTCTACTTTTGGTTTCTCCTTCAATGAAACTTATACTTCTTCTTATGAGTGACTTATTGATTCTGGAGCATCTTATCATGTGGCTAAGGATAAAGCCATATTTTATGCTCTAAATGAACATAACACCAAGAAGATATTTGTTGGTGATGATAGATCTCTTAGTGTTGTAGGATGTGGAACAGTTCAAGTAGATAATGGTCATTTCAATGATGTATTATGTGTTCCAAATCTTTCTTGTAACCTTCTATCAGTATATCAAATCACTCATTCATGTGAAGGTAAAATCGTAGAGTTTTTACCTCACCAATTTGTAATCAAGGATGTAAAAGATCCTAATCATTTTCTTGCAACTGGAATTGTTCATGATATTACTAGGTTGTACAAGTTTGAAAACTTTGAGTCATCATCTTTTCCATCATGTTTTGTCACTCATAGCGATGACTTGAGAAAAATTTTCCATTGGCGGTTTGATCATCTAAATTATCGTTCATTGCATCAACTATGTAATCAACAGATGGTGATTGGTCTTCCTCTTGTTTCATGCAAGATGGTGTTTGTGCCAGTTGTGTTCTTGACAAACATCATCGGGACAGTTTTGAAAAACGTTCCTCTTGGCATGCCTCGGTCCCTTTGCATCTTGTTCATAGTGATTTGCGTGGTCCACTTTCTTCTGCTTCTTTTTATGGGTGCAATTATTTCTTAATTTTCATTGATGACTTTTCCAGACATACTTAAGTTTACTTCTTAAAAATTAAGAGTGAAGTTTTTGGCCTACAAGGCCCTTGTAGAAATGAAATCTAGACATCAAATTCAAAGGTTAAGAACATATAATGGAGGAAAATATGTGAAAAATAATTTTACAAGTCATTGCACTACACAGGGCATCCAAATGAAACACATTGTTCCATATACAACACAAAAAAATGGTGTTGATGAGAGAAAGAACCGCACATTAAAAGAAATAGATAATTGTATGATCCAATCTAAGGGATTAAGTCTAAAGTATTGGGTGGAAGCCATCAACTATGCAAATTACATATTAAATCGCACTCCCACAAAGTCTCCTAAAAAATTAACACTGGAAGAAGCTTGGACTAGAGTTAAACCGGATGTAAGTCACTTTTGTGTAAATGGTAGTATAGCATGGGATCACATTCGTGATGAGAAAAGGAAAGCATTTCACCCTAAAAGTGAGAAGTGTATATTTTTTTATTATTCTGAAGATGTCAAAGGTTATAGACTTCTTCAACCACATTGAAATGAGATTATTATTAGAGGAGATGTTAAATCTGATGAAAATCTCTTGGCCTGCGAGCCTAATTCGACGATTGTGCCTTCTTTGGCCTGCAAGACATCTTCGACATTTGTTCCTTCTTATGTTGCTATTTTGGTTTCTTCTTCAAATGATGACATTGAGGATGAAAATCCACCTCCGCCTGCTCACGTTCCTCTAGATGAGTTCTTTGAACTTGAACCAGCACCAGCTCCATCGCTTCCTAGATGGGTCCGTTCAACACGAGAAGTAGTTGGTGATCTTTTTGGTGATCCTTCAGATGAGTGTTGGTCATTTTCATAGTAGCAATCAACTTCTTCTATTTTGGCTCATGATCCAGATACATTTGCAAAAGATTCAGGTCACCCAGATTGGGATAGAACAATTAATGAAATGTATCGTTCTTTAATGGAAAACAATACTTGGGATCTTGTACCTCTTCCAAAAGGAATAAAACTTTTCATATGTAAATGGGTCTACATAAATAAGTATGCATTAGATGGAAGTGTTGAAAGACACAAGGCTCGGTTAGTTTTCAAATAATTTTCCCAAGTTGAAGGAATTGACTATAATGAAACCTTTTCCCCTGTATCCAAAATGAATTCCATCTACCTTGTTCTTTCCCTTGCTTCCTCACATAAATGGGAGGTACATCAAATCGATGTTAAATCTGCCTTCTTGCATGGATATTTGCAAGAAGAAATATACATGGAAAAACCTCATGGCTATGTCGAGAATGACACTAGCCTTGTTTGTCTCCTTAAGAAATCTCTTTGTGGTCTTAAGCAAGCTCCCTGAGATTGGTATGCTAAAATGGACATCTTTCTTATTGACACTGGATTCTCTAGATGCCATTATGATCCTAATGTCTATACCAAGAAAGTA